>JBBDGP010000451.1:600000-790000 GCA_037952835.1 Lithobates septentrionalis
GACGTGTGTGCTGAGGATCTTGAAGAGGAAACCCCCGCCAAAATGAAAAAAAAATTGGCGTGGGCCCCCCCCCCAGGACGATAACAGACATTTGGTCTGGTATGGGTTTTATGGACAAAATGGCATGGGTGTCACCCACAAGATCCATACCAGACCCTTATCTGAGCACGCATCCCGGCAGGTCAGGAAAGGGGGGGACGAGCAAGTGTCCCCCCTCCTGGACCATACCAGGCCTCATGCCCTCAACGTGGGGGGGTGGGTGCTTTGGGGCACCCCCACTTCAAAGCACCTTGTCCCCATGTTCATGACGACAAGGGAACCTTCCCGACAACCCTGGCCTTTGGTTGTCGGGGTCTGCGAGCGGGGACTTATCGAAATCTGGAAGCCCCCTTTAATAAGGGGGTCCCCAGATCCTGCCTGCCACCCTATGTGAATGAGTAGATGGTACCCATACCCATTCACCCAAAAAAGTGTCAAAAATAAGCACAGTACACAGGTTTTTAAAGTATTTTATTAAGGCAGCTCCGGCATCTCTTCCGATTTCTTCTCCCCTCTCCAGCTCTTTTTCCTCCTCCAGCGATGTCTTCTGCCTCTGACGGTTCTTCTCCCCCTCCGGTTCTTCTCTCCTCTTCTTCCTCTGTTCTTCTTCTGATGTTGACGCGACACGATCTCCGGGTGTAATGCTGGGTCCACTGTGTGCCATGACTTATATTGCCATGGGGTGGCAACCCGCTAATGTAACCCGGAGGCCCCGCCCCTTGTGACATCACTGCCCGGGGCATGAGGCGGCAATGACGTCATAAGGGGCGGGCCCCTGGATGACATCAGCGGGTGGCCCCGCCCCATGCCAATATAAGTCATGGCACACAGCGGACCCAGTATTACACCGGGAGATCGTGTTGAGTCAACATCAGCAGAAGAACAGAGGGAGAAGACCTGGCAGAAGAGGGAGAAGACAGCGGAGAGAGGAGACCTGGCAGAAGAGGGAGAAGACAGTGGAGAGAGGAGATGAACCGGAAAGGGAGAAGAACCGGCAAAGAGAGAAGACCTGGAGAGGGTAGAAGAAATCAGAAGAGACGCCGGAGCTGCCCTAATAAAATACTTTTGACACTTTTTTGGGTGAATGGGTAGGGGTACAATACCCCATACTAGCTCACATAGAGTGGGGGCCAGGATCTGGGGGCCCCCTGGTTAAAGGGGGCTTCCAGATTCTGATAAGCCCCCCGCCCGCAGACCCCAACAACCACCGGCCAGGGTTGTCGGGAAGAGGCCCTTGTCCTTATCAACATAGGGGTAAGGTGCTTTGGGGTGGGGGCGCAGGCCCCCCTGCCCCAAAGCACCCTCTCCCCCACCATGTTGAGGGCATGTGTCTTGGTATGGTCAAGGAGGAGGGGCGCTCGCTTGTCCCCCCTTTCCTGACCTGCTGGGCTGCGTGCTCAGATAAGGGTCTGGTATGGATCTGGGGGGGACCCCACCCCCTTTTTTTGACAGGGGGGGTTCCCCTTCAAGATCCTCAGCACACAAGTCGCACCGCAAGTCGGATCATCATGATCCGACTTCTGGTGTGACTTCTATTCAAATCAATGGACTCCCATAGGGAACCATTGATTTTGAATAGAGGCAAAGAAGCACCTGACGAGGCTTAACGCTCTCTGTATACAGCATCGAACCGCGTTTAACAGATTTTACAGGTGTCTGGCATTTTTACAGCTCTAGCGATGGAGCCTCAGAATGCGCTTGTCCTGTTTTTTTTTTTTGTTTTTTTTTTTTTTTTTTTTTTGGAGCTTAAAAACGCCTATGCCACTTACAGCTCCTTAACGTCTGTGTGGGCATGAGGCCATAGAATAACGTGGAGATGCATTTTCAAGCTGTAAAAAACACTCCTAAAAGCGGATGTAAAAACGCCCGTGGGCATGATCGATTGTCCCTGTGGAAAACAGAACACCACCATATGTATGCTTAATGTGTGTCTTAAGGAGTATGTTGCAAATATTTAAAGGTTATAAGGGGCATTACTTATCCAAGCATTATGTGAGATTCCACAATAAGAATCCTTCTGGTACAAAATTTTTAGTTATAGACATGTTTACACCTCATTGGAGGGGAAGTCATGTTAGGAGGGGGATAGCTCAAGTAGAAACCCGTTGGATATACAACTTGAAAACCTACAGACCTTATGGGTTGACTGTGGATTGGGATGTCAACTGTTTCTTTAACAACAGCTGAATATTATTCTCACCCGAGAATGTCGATCGTGGGATTTTGGATTTAACGCTATATGAGCTGTTTGGTCATTTTATAATATAATGATCAAACATTTCTGGTAAGGATCCTGTGAGAGCATTGTGTTGAGCACTGTTTTATTGGGTGTTTTCTTCCGTTTCTGCACTGTCACTGTGGAGTGGATTGGTCGTATGGGATCTGACCCTTAGTGCCTACTACTGTATAAATTACATTTTTGACTCTACTATATAGACAAATTGCTTGAACCATATTATAATTTGGGTGTGAATATTGTTATGACATCTACAGTTGGGGTTTGTTTGATTCAATTTTAATATAGCACTGCACTTTGTTTATCATTATTTGTTTTAAATTTTGGTATCACAAATGTTCGGTGCTAGCAGCTTGCAGACCAGCTACCTAATTGCGGTGATATCTCTTATAGCATACAAAACTGCAACCGATCCCTTCCAGGTCAGACCTCACATCCCTCACTGTTTGTAGGAGCAGAGCATGCACAGCCCTCCTCCTTCCCACTTTCAGCTGTGCAGGAGTCAGGGACAGGCAGAGGAATATAGAGCCTGCTGCACTGTTTCTGTGCTGTCTGTCACAGGCACAGCATAGAACAGAGAGCACATCAGACTTAATTAACAATTACCACTTGTGCCTCTCTTGTTAGGTGTTGTGTTACGCTTGTATGACTCTCTAATTCCCCTAAAGTATGTGTATATTGTGGCTGTCTCTGTCTCTCTCTCTCCAGCATTTTTTGATAACCTACTGTATTCATCTTGCCATTAATTTTGACCAAATTTCCTGTGCCTTTGTAGCTCACACATCCCCAAAACGTCAGCGATCCACCTCTGTGTTTCACAGTAGGAATGGTGTACCTTTCATCATAGGTCTTGTTGACTCCTCTCCAAATGTAGCATTTATGGTTGTGGCCAAAAAGTTAAATGTTGGTCTCATCACCCCAAATGACTTTGTGCCAGAAGGTTTTAGACTTGTCTCTGTGCTGTTTGGCGTATTGTAAGCGGGATAATTTGTGGCATTTGTGTAGTAAAGGCTTTCCTCTGGCAACTCGACCATGCAGCGCATCTTTATTCAAGTGCCTCCTTATTGTGAATCTTGAAACTGCCACACCGCATGTTTTCAGAGAGTCCTGTATTTCACCTGAAGTTATTTGTGGGCTTTTCTTTGCATCCCGAACAATTTTCCTGGCAGTTGTGGCTAAAATTTTAGTTGGTCTACCTGACCATGGTTTGTTTTCAACAGAATCTCTCATTTTCCACTTCTTGATTAGAGTTTGAGCACTGCTGATGGGCATTCTCAATTCCTTGGATATCTTTTTATATCCCTTTCCTGTTTTATACAGTTCAACTACCTTTTCCCGCAGATCCTTTAACAATTCTTTTGCTTTCCCCATGACTCAGAATCCAGAAATGTCAGTGCAGCACTGGATGAAAGATGCAAGGGTCTGTCAGGAGTCCATAAACCCATTGACCTTTTATATACACACACACTAATTACAGGCAAACAGATCACAGGTGAGGATGGTTACCTTTAATAGCCATTCAAACCCCTTTGTCAACTTGGGTGCATGTTATCCCAAGTTGACACAAAGGGGTTTGAATCACCAGGGTATGTAAACTTTTGATTAGGGTCATTTGGGTAGTTTCTGTTGCCATTGTGATTAAAAAAGAGTAAACACAGTTGACTGATAATAGTGAGTGAAAAATGTTTTTGTGTTATCATTCATATTCTCTGAAAAATGGCCAAGAAATCATAAATTCTGCCGGGTTATGTAAACTTATGATCACAACTGTATGTGTGTGTGTGTGTGTGTGTATATATATAGATATAGATATAGATATCGATATAGATATCGATATATATATATATATATATATATATATATATATATATATATATATATATATATAGTGAACCAAAGCTGTTATCGCTTTAGAAGATGTGTAAAATGTATTAATACTACAAAATAAGCTTTTTATTACAATATTAAATGTTTCTTTTTATCGCAGGCATATAAAGAAATTTCTGATGCTCTAGAGGAAGCTGCAAAAGATGATTCAGTTATCGCTGTGTTAACAGGTACTGAGAGTTTATTTATCTTCCCTATGTCTAGTTTGGTGATATTTGCTATTAGCTGCATTATATCTTGCTTTGCTCCACTTCTACAAAATTCAGATTACAGTAGAGAAAACAATCCTGTGAACATTGTTTTCTATATACTGTATATTTCAAAATGTTTCCCCAGAAAAGTGAGGTAGTGAAATTGTTCTTATGGTTCTGAGGGTTACAATGCAAGGCCCGGGCTCATTTTTGTTCTGTTTGCATGCATTTCTGAGTGTATTGGAAAAATTCTGGGTAATCCATACTGATACTTGTAAATTGGCCCACTTGAGGGATTGCTGTGGAAGCAGGCACTAACTGTAGAGGTTGACCCTACTACAGTCATTGCCACAATCCTCTTGGTCCTACGAAGGGTTGTGCGAGCAGATTTTTCACTGCACACTGACCACAGGGGGTCACTCGCTTGGCACTGCTGCCATTAACGGAATACCTTGTATTTTTTTAAATGAGTACAAGGCATCCTCCAATTGTATGAAGTGGAGAGGCAAAGGCGGTGATGTCATGATCTCTACCTTGTACAATCAGAGAACGCTTGGAATTTATGTATGTAATAGGAGTGAACCTTTTAACCCTCCAAGGTTCTAAATTTTGCTATAAATGGCTACTCAGTAGCCATCAGTGAGTTAATGGGTCACATCATAATGCACTCCAAAGCTGCATTCACACAATAGCAACGGCAAGATTTTGTGTGTTTTCACTAAATGCACAAAAAAAAAATGTGTCTTGGTGCCATTCATTGTCAATGGCCCCAAATGTTAAAAGCATTTTTTTTTTCACATGAAAATGAAAAAAAAAATTGAATGAGCTGCCACATCAGTGTCAGGTGTCATTGTCCTGGTGCTCCAGGCTCTTAAAAAGTGTAATAGGTAGTCAACAAGTTAGATGTGTAATTTATGCTCCTAGAACACGTGATGGTGCTCCCTGCATGTTGGGCCTCTCTATGTGGCTAGGCTGTGAAAAAGTCCCACACATGTGGTATCGTATTACTCAGGAGGAGTAGCAGAATGTATTTTGGGGCGTCATTTGTGGTATACACATGCCATGTGAGAGAAATAATCTATTACAGTGACAATTTTGTGGGAAAAAAATCTTCATTTTGCAAAGAATTGTGGGAAAAAATGACATCAAAAACCTCACCATGCATCTTACTAAATACCTTGGAATGTCTACTTTCAAAAAAGGGGTTATTTGAGGGGTATTTGTACTTTCCTGGCTTGTTAAGGTCGCAAGAAATGAGATAGGCCACCAGTACATCAGGTGTGATCAATTTTTTATGATTTGCACCACAGCTTGTAGACTCTCTAACTTTCACAAAGACCAAATAATATCCACTATTTTGGGTTATTTTTACCAAAGATATGTAGCAATATAAATTGTGGCCAAAATGTATGAAGAAAAATTAATAATTTGAAAAAATTTAAGACACAGAAACACAGAAAAATGCGTTTTTTTTCAAAATTTTCGGTCTTTTTTCATTTATAGTGCAAAAAATAAAAACCCCAGAGGTGATCAAATACTACCAAAAGAACGCTCTATTTGTATTGTATGAAAAAAAGGACAAAAAATTAATTTGGGTACAGTATTACATGACTGAGTAATTGTCATTCAAAGCGTGAGAGCACTGAAAGCTGAAAATTGGTCTGGGCAGGAGGGGGGTTTAAGTGCCCAGTAGGCAAGTGGTTAATATTTGAATCCCAGCATTCATTTTCTTCATAGACGTCGATTTTGCAGTTGTTTTAAAAACGAACCTTCCATTTTATGTATGTGCAGGATATGGTGATTACTTTAGCAGTGGCAATGATTTAAATAATGCTCTTGGAAGAATCAAAGGAAACTTGGAGGACATGATAACAGAGTCAACAAATCTTGTAAGGTATTGCTCTTTATTTTCCTTGTCAAAAGAAATTTATTGAGTATACAATGTTATAAAGATACATAAAGTAAGTTTACAAGGATCTATAAAGTAAGCTCATTGTTTTACAGTAGGGTTTATATAGGTAAATATCATGGAATTTCAAATATTAAACATCGGGTTCACGTAAACCTAAATTAAAGATATATATCATTTCCTTAGTTACTTTTGTAGGTATTTAAATGATTTATACCTACTATACATATTGTTTACAAGTAGAGTGTATATAGGTCAAATAAATTCTGATAATGAGCTTTAATCGTAAGGTGGAGAAAAGGAAAGAGAAAGAAGAAAAAGGGTTGAAAGGTAGAGGTATGGTCCACACGGTTGTCCCGCTCGTCAGTTTATTATTCTTTTTAGTTCTCTTTGAAGCCTTAGAATGGGTGTCTCTAAGTCATTTAATCTGTTACCATGGCAACAGGACAGAGTCATTGAAGTTTGACAGGAACTGTTGTTTTATCCAAGGATGCCAAAGTTTTTCAAATTTTGGAATTTGATTTTGATCGATGGCTACCATCTTAGCATGGGACATTGTATTATTCATTCTGTGAATTGTTTCTGCTAGTACCAATGTAGGAGATTTCCATGCCTTGGCCACTGTTTGTTTTGCAGCCATTATTAGTTGGATCATAAGTTTGAATTGAGAGAGTGTTAACCATTCCGGTTTTAGATTAAGTAAAGTTAAATATGGATCTGGTTGTATTATTTTTTTAAATATTTTAGATGCAATCACGAAGACTTCCTTCCAGAAGGTTTGGATTACTGGGCACGTCCACCATATGTGTAAATATGTGCCTATTTCTGGGCATCCTCGAAAACAAAGAGCTGAGGTATTAGGTGAATATTTTGCCACTCTAGCGGGTACAAGGTACCAGCGAGTTAGGACTTTATAATTTGTCTCCAGTGCTAAGATGTTGGGTGAAGATGACTTGGATGTGAGCCATATGTTAGACCAGTCCGTGTCTTCTAAAGTTCGTCCCAGGTCCTCCTCCCACCTCTGAACGTAAGAGGGTCTATTAAGATTTGCTACTCCATATAATTGATTATAAAGTGATGAAATTGTACCTTTAGCAAATGGATCTTTTGTACAGATTGATTCAAAAATGAATAATTGGGATAATGGTGTATCCCCCTTTAGGAATGGTGTATAGAAATTTTTGATTTGGAGATATCTAAATATCTCAGAGTTTGGTAGATCATATTTTTCTCTAAGCGATGGGAATGAAAGGAATGATTTAGATGCTATGAAGTCATTTAGTGTCTGAATGTCTGATGTTGTCCAAGCTTTAAAAGAATTTGGGTAGATCCATGCCGGATAAAAGGCCGGATTTCTGATAAAAGAAAGGAGAGGATTGTGTGGAGATTGTAACTGATATTTGGTTTTTAGTTTATCCCAGAGAGATAAGAAGTGTTTAGTTATGGGATTATGAATTTTAAAGTGGTCTTTAGGATCAAGCCATAATAAATTTGATATTAATAGAGGGTCATTTTCTGAAGCCTCTATAAATACCCATAATGGGATTTCCTGTTTTGCATGGTATTTGGACAGACTGGCCAAATGTGGTGCTCTGTAGTAGTTAGTAAAATTAGGATATCCCAGGCCTCCTTTATTTTTGGGAAGATGTAGTGTGTGTATAGGTATACGTGGTTTAGAAGAGCCCCATATAAACGAAGTTGCTCTTTTTTGTACTATTCTCAAAAAATAGGAAGGAATTGGAATAGGGAGGACTCTGAATAGATAAAGCAATTTGGGTAGAATAGTCATTTTGATTGCATTAATCTTCCCTATCCAGGATAAAGGAAGTTGCGACCATTGTTTTATTAGATTTGTGATCTGTCTTAATACAGGAGGATAATTGGTTGAGAATAAGTCAGAATGAGATGCTGTTAAATGAATTCCAAGATATGGGATTGATTTTTCTGCCCATGTGAATGGGAGTGCAGCCCTAGCCGGGATCAATTCCATGTTTGTGAGTGAAATATTAAGCACTAGGCATTTCTTAGGATTAATCATAAGGCCGGATAGGGCTGCAAATCCACCAAGAGCTGGTATTAAGTTAGGACCAGAGACCTGTGGTGATGATAGAAAAAGTAATATATCGTCTGCAAATATACATAGTTTGTGTGTAATACCTCCTACTTCAATGCCAGTTATAGTTTGGTTTGTTCTGATGTATTGGGCCATGGGTTCGAGTATAAGGGCAAATAATAAGGGAGATAATGGGCAACCCTGTCGGGTACCTCTTTCGATATTAAAGGCTGCAGATTTGTATCCAGCATATTTTATATAGGCTTTGGGTTTATTATATAATGCTTTGATCCATGTTAAAAAGTGGGGTCCAAAACCCCATTTTTGTAATGAATATTGCATATATTGCCAGGATACTGTGTCAAATGCCCTCTTAATATCGAGAGATAGAAAACATAAAGGGATTTTCCGTTTTTTAGCAATATGTGCCAATAACACTGCCCTGCGTATATTATCGCCTGCCTGTCTATTTGGCATGAAGCCTACTTGATCTCTATGTATTAATTTTCCTATAATGCTATTGAGGCGTTTTGCTATTATTTTTGCTAATAATTTAATATCGAGGTTTAACAGAGAGGCCGATAATTCACACAGGAAGTATCATCAGAAAGGGGTTTTGGGATCATACAAACAATTGCCATTAGTGTTTCTTGCCGAAAAGCATGTCCATCTAGAAGTTTGTTAAAAGTTTCAGTGAGAATGGGAGAGAGTATTTCTGAGAATGTTTTATAGTATAAAGCCGAGTAGCCGTCTGGGCCTGGTCTTTTGTTAAGTTTTAGGTCTTTTATGGCGTTAGCAACTTCATCTATAGTTATAGGCTCATCCAAACTGCTTTTTTGATTCTGAGATAACTCAGGTAAGGTTATTTTTGAGAAGAAGGATTCAGCCTCTGTAGGATTAAATTCATTGTTTGTCTTGTATAAAGTTGCGAGATGTGAGTGAAATTTATGGACTATTTTAACTGGATTACAAGTGTAAACATTTTTTGATAATTTCAAACGTATTGGTTTGAAAGATTTGTTAGTTGAATTTAATGCCCGAGCCAAATATGTACCTGGTTTGTTTGTATTCATGTAGAAATTGTGTTTGGAGCGTTTGAGGGATTTATCAACTGACTCAGTGAGAAATAGATCGTATTCCAATCTAGATTTTTCCAGATGAGATTTTGTACTCTGAGATGGATTATCTTGAAATGATATGTAGGCTGCATTAAAATTGAGTTCTAGTTTTTTTGCTAGATTTTTGCGTTCCCGTTTAAATAGTGCCATTTGTCTTTGTATTGTACCACGCAAGACAGGCTTATGAGCTTCCCACAGTGTTATTGGGGAGATGTCTGTTGTATTATTAATTGATATGTATTCCTTTAAAGCTTGTTCAATGGTCATCTGATGTAGTGGGTGTTTGAGCATTATGTCCGGTAAGTACCACGTTGGGTCATGCGCTTTTGGTATGGCTGAGGCTATAGTAGTGTATACTGCGTTATGGTCAGACCACGGAATCGGAATTATATCTGATGCAATAATTTCTGGTATCATTCCTATTGTTAGAAAAATATGATCTATTCTGGTGAAGGTTTGATGAGGGTGCGAGAAATAAGTGAATTTCTTTTTCATTGGGTTACTTTCTCTCCACGAATCTACCAGATTGTATTTGGAAAGAAGTTGAGAAAAAGGTAATCTAGAGGTTAGTTTGGATGGTGTAAAAGGTGATTTATCTAGAAATGGGAGGAGGACCTGGTTCGAATCCCCACACATTATCACTGTTCCTATTTTGTGTGTATTAATCACTTGTAATATATGTGAGAGAAATGGTGTAGGTTGTTTGTTAGGAGCGTAGTAGGAAATCACCGTGATTGCTGTATCCATTATATAACCCATGAGTATCAGGTATCTACCTTCTGGGTCTTTAATTTCTGATGATAAGGTGAATGGTGTGGATCGGTGAAATGCAATTAGAGTTCCCCTTTGCTTGGTACAGGCAGAAGCCGTGTAAATTTGTTGATAAAAAGGAGAAATATATTTTGGAGTAGAATCTTTGGTGAAGTGTGTTTCTTGGAGGCATACTATGTGAGCCTTCTTGTTATGGAAAGTACGGAAGGCTTTGGTCCTTTTTTGAGGGACATTTATTCCCTGAACATTCAGGGAAAGTATATTCAGTGGTGCCATGCCAATAGATCAAATAGTTTTGACTTACTTTTTGTTATGCAGAGCTGACTGCGCAGATCAACCTGTGTGGACTGAAGAGATGAATAGATAGAAAAGAAACCAGTGAAGTCTGGAGTAAAGAGTAAACAAAAAACATATGAGATTAGATGATACATTGTATAAATTTTTTGCAAGTAATCACAATTTACCCGTGAAAGAGAATAAATATCTCTCTCAGGGGAATAAGTGCCTTCGTCACACTCCCACATAATATGGTTGGGAGAATGAGGAGGGCTAATGGGGGTACACGGAACTTCCGCTTACAGGAGAGAAGTGCTATGTCAAAAGACATCAAAATGATGTTTCATTAATTGGAGTGCAGAATATAGTTTTTGTTGAAATTATTTATTCCAGGGTGGTTGTATATGGTTAGTCTTGCCCTAGGCTAAATAATTCAGTTAGAAAGGTACTGTTAATAACTTTGGTATTGATGAAGATAGTTTGAATTATTTTGGGATTTTAACCCTTTTAGAGTAAACAATTACATATTTTATTCATATCTAACTGTTTAGATATGTTAACTCATAAAATTGAGGTTGTATTGCTTCAGATTAGAATAAACAAAAACATAGTTCTAGGAACTTGTTAGGTAATAATATATTTGTTTTAAGAAAAGAAAGAAAAAGCTTCCATTACTTCTGGATTATTGAACATATTTGTCCTAAAAAGTAATAAATCTATTGTTATTACCTGATAATATATAACTGAACAAGAATTTCCTTATTTCACTTATATATTCTAAGGCTATATGAATCAGAAGTAATAAGAAATATAACTGGAATGTAACATGATCCCACACAGTGTGTGACTATCAGAATGCAGTTACATTCTGTTATAAATATAGGTTTTTTTTATAGAGAACCATCTCTTAGTATAATAAATGAGGAGATATCAGGAATTAGGATGTCAGTCCATTGAATCTTCTTGGTCCATGGATGATGTGGCATAACGGCCTCTTTTGTGAGAATGATGATTCCCATTTTGTTCTGAAATTTTCTGGGTTCTGCCTGAAGGTGAAGATGATGCCATTCTTCTGCGTGCGGGAGTGTTGCTGCTTGTGGGTTCTGTCAGATTTAATTTTAAAAGGGTTTGTTGTAGTTCATCTGCTGATCTGCTTCTGTAAATTGTACCTTGGTAGTTAAATCTGACTGAAAAGGGGAAGCCCCATTGATACATAATGTTGTGGCGTTGCAGTTCCATTAGTTGGGGTTTCATGGATCGTCTTTTAGTAATAGTAAGTTGGGATAGGTCAGCAAAAATTTGATAATTGTGTCCTTGAAAATTAAGTTCCTTTTTTTCTCTTGCAGCAATTAGTATTTGTTCTTTCGTTCTGTAATAATGAAATTTTGTGATTATATCACGTGGGGGTCCATCTTTCTTTTTGGCTGTGAGGGCTCTGTGTACTCTGTCCAGTTCTAAACGTTCAATAGGGATATCTGGCTTTAGTTCTTGTAATAGAGCAGTAATAGTAGATTGCAGGTCTGTCACAGTTTCATGTATTCCCCTTATGCGCAAGTTTGAACGTCTGGCTCTATTTTCGTAATCTTCGAGCTTAGTTTGAAGTATTAAATTCTCTTTTTTTAAATTTTTCCAATTCTGTTATATTTTCTTGGGTTGTAATTTCAATTTCATCCATTTTTATTTCTAAGGCTGCGGTGCGGTTTCCCAGCTCTCTTATTTCTTTGGTTAGGCTTTTTGTTATTTGGTCTGAGGTTTGTTTTAAAGCCTTATGAAGCATCTTTTCAAATTGTAATAATATGACTGGGGATACTGAGGAGGCTTGTGGAGAAGTTTGTGAGAGGATTTGTTCTGTATCTGACTCAAATGGAGAGTCTTGCTGTGACATTTTCTGTCTGTGAGAGCGCCCTGATGCTGTATCTTGTGAGGTGACTGGAGCTGCTTCAGCTGCAGTGAGTGCCTGTGAGCTCTTTGTGAGGTGATTTTTATTTCTGCCACGGTTTCCTCCCAGTACCATATTTCCTGCCCAAACTTTCACAGTTTGTTCCCTGGGGCAAAAAGGTTCAAATGGATACCTTTTGAGCCTGCAGGCTCCACTTTGTCCTTCTCTTCTCTCCTCAGCGGTGTAGAGCTCTAACAATGCATGTCTGCTCCGCTAGGCTCCGCCTCCTGCCCCTCTGCTCTTTATTTTCCAAATCAGCACACATATATCAAAGATTGTAATCACAGTAAAACATGTTTATTTTATCCACATCATAAAGCTCAATACAAGATACTTGTTTAATAAGCAAAGAGCAAAATGAAAAAAAAGAAGGAACTCTAAAGTGTGAAAACTGAAATCTGGTTGCAACTGTACACTTTTGCAGTATTTTAAAGAGAACATTACATCACATCAGGCCCTGAAGTATTTTTGGGGTTGAGTCTAATTAACATACCAGTAGGTTTTTGTTTTGCTAGATAATACCCACACAGACATAGCCAGAACATCCAAACTTCATGCTAATGCTGTCCTAAGTGGGAATCGAACCCAGCCATGACTGGTACCTGTAAGGCGCTGAGAGCGCCTACTAGTGGGCAATCTACAAATCTGCATGTAATACAATACAATGAGTGTATGCATGTAAAAAGGAAAATATATACAGTATAAACAAGTATATCAAATAAAAATTAAATGTATTCACTGAAAATACATTTTCCATTGAATAGCCTGGTCACAGCACGTCTACAGCTGTGTACAGTTTTATGTGCACATTCCTGCATGTTCTCCATTAATGTATGTGCAGCACAAAGCATCTATCCACTAGCTTAGATCTACACTTTAGTGCCTGAAGGCCCATTCACACCAGCCAAGTCTGCTGGGATGCATTGCATTGTGCATTAATGTGCGTTACATTAGGGCAGTCTACGCATTTGAATGGACTGTCCAATGTGCCATAATAGACCAAAAATCATGCATGCAGTATTATGGCAGCACAGCATACTGCTACCATATTGCACTGCAATGCAAATGCACTGAGAAGGTGCATCGGGGGTGCCATTCATAATGAATAGTACTTCATTGCACCAATGCACATACCGCATCATGATGGTGTGAATGGGCCCTTAAGCACACCTCACCAAGACATAAATCTAGTGCAAGTGGACCTTAAAGCTAAACTCTAGGCTGATTTAGAGAAACACTACTATTTAATCCAATTGAAGGTGAGGAGGCGCACACCAGCTATCAGCCCAACCATCATCTATGAGGAATCTGCTTCAGCGTGTCTCCTCCCAAGCCACACCTCTGTGATGCGTTTCACCCTCCCCCAACCTTAAACTACGTAGAGGGTTCTTTACTGTAAGAGCAGCAAGGATGTGGAATTCCCTTCCACAGGTGGTGGTCTCAGCGGGGGGCATCGATGGTTTCAAAAAACTATTAGATAAGCACCTGAACGACCACAACATACAGGGATATACAGTCAGGTCCATAAATATTGGGACATCGACACAATTCCAATCTTTTTGGCTCTATACACCACCACAATGGATTTTAAATGAAACAAACAAGATGTGCTTTAACTGCAGACTTACAGCTTTAATTTGAGGGTATTTACATCCAAATCAGGTGAACGGTGTAGGAATTACAACAGTTTGTATATGTGCCTCCCACCTCCCACCAAAAGTAATGGGACAATTGGCTACTCAGCTGTTCCATGGCCCCATGTGTGTTTTTTCCCTCATTATCCCATTTACAAGGAGCAGATAAAAGGTCCAGAGTTCAATTCAAGTGTGCGATTTGCATTTGGAATCTGTTGCTGTCAACTCTCAATATGAGATCCAAAGAGCTGTCACTATCAGTGAAGCAAGCCATCATTGGGCTGAAAAAAAACAAAACAAACCCATCAGAGAGATAGCAAAAACATTAGGTGTGGCCAAATCAACTGTTTGGAACATCCTTAAAAAGAGAGAACGCACCGGTGAGCTCAGTAACACCAAAAGACTCGGAAGACCACGCAAAACAACTGTGGTGGATGACCGAAGAATTCTTTCCCTGGTGAAGAAAACACCCATCACAACAGTTGGCCAGATCAAGAACACTCTCCAGGAGGTAGGTGTATGTGTGTCAAAGTCAACAATCAAGAGAAGACTTCAGTGAATACAGAGGGTTCACCGCAAGATGTATACCATTGGTGAGCTTTAGGCATGTGCATTTCGTTTCGTCCTGAATCGAAATTCGGACAAATTTTTCATTATTCGGAAACTCGGATGCATCCGAATTTCCGAATTACAAAAGTGAAGTATTAAAACGAATCAGAAAAAAACGAACGAATTCGAAAACATATTCGAATCGAATTCGAAAACATATTCGAATCGAATTCGAAAACATATTCGAATCGAATTCGAAAACATATTCGAATCGAATTCGAAAACATATTCGAATCGAATTCGAAAACATATTCGAATCGAATTCGAAAACATATTCGAATCGAATTCGAAAACATATTCGAATCGAATTCGAAAAAAATAGAAAATGTTTTTTAAAAAAAAACAATAAGATAGAATATAAAATAATAAAGCAATAGAATATAAATATATATATATATATATATATATATATATATATATATATATATATATTTTTTTTTTTTTTTTTTTAATTATTCTCTTCTATTGTTTTTTTTATGCTTTTCTTTTCTATTGTTTTATATTCTATAATAGTCTTTTCAATTTTAATTCAAATTCATTCTATACGAAATTCGAATTTCGGAATATGGCTTCTGAAGTTTAAATTTCATATAGAATGAATTCGAATTTGAATAGAAAAGATTATAACAGAAAATAATAGAAAAGAATGATCTAGAAAAACAATAGAACAGAATAGAAGAAAATATAATATATATATTATATTTTCTTCTATTCTGTTCTATTGTTTTTCTAGTCTATTCTTTTCTATTATTTTCTATTCTAATCTTTTATATTCAGATTTGATTTCGGTCTATATGAAATTCGAATTTTGGAAGATGTTTTATATATATATATATATATATATATATATATATATATATATATATATATATATATATATATAATTTTTTTCTATTCTGTTTCATTGTTTTTCTATGCTATTCTATTCTAAACTTTTCTATTTGGAATTCATTCTATACGAAATTCGAATTTCGGAAGATGGCTTCTGAAAGTGGAATTTCGTATAGAATGAATTCGAATTTGAATAGAAAAGATTAGAATAGAAAATAAAGACTAGACAAACAATAGAACAGAACAGAATAAAATATAATGTATATATTTTATTCTATTCTGTTCTATTGTTTTTCTAGTCTTTTCTCTTCTACTCTATTCTAATCTTTTCTATTCAAATTCGAATTCATTTTATAAGAAATTCAAATTTCAGAAGATGGTTTTATATATATATTAGAATTAGATTAGAATAGAACAGAAAATAATATAAAAGAATAGCATAGTAAAACAATAGAACAGAATAGAAAAAAATATAAAATATTCTATTCTAATCTTTTCTATTCAAATTCATTCTGTACCAAATTCCAATTTCGGAAGATGGTTTTATATATATATATATATATATACATATATACATATATACATATATACATATATATATATATATATATATATATATATATATATATATATATATATATAATATATATATATACATACATACACATATATATACATATACATACATACATACATACATACATACATACACGTACGTGTGTGTGTATATATATATATATATTTCTTTCTATTCTGTTCTACTGTTCTATTGTTTTTCTATTCTATTCTTTTCTATTAGAATTTGATTTCATTCTATTTCTATATAACCATTTTCCGAAATTCGAATTTTGTATAGAATGAATTTGAATAGAAAAGATTAAAATAGAGTAGAAAGAATGGACTAGAAAAACAATAGAATAGAATAAGATATAATATATATTTTATATTTTATTCTGTTCTGTTCTATTGTTTTTCTAGTCTATTTTTTTCTATTTTCTATTCAAATTCGAATTCATTCTATACACAATTCGAATTTCAGAAGCCATCTTCCGAAATTTGAATTTCGTATAGAATGAATTCAAATTCGAATAGAAAAGTTTAGAATAGAATAAAAAAGAATAGCATAGAAAAGCAATGAAACAGAATAGAAAAAAATATTATATAAATAGAAAAGTTTAGAAACAATGGAATAGAATATATATATATATATATATATATATATATATATATATATATATATATATATATATATATATATATATATATATATATATATATATATATATATATATATATATATATATATACCATCTTCCAAAATTGGAATTTGGTACAGAATGAATTTGAATAGAAAAGATTAGAATACAATATATTATTTTTTTTTCTATTCTGTTCTATTGTTTTTCTATGCTATTCTTTTATACTTTCTATTCTATCCTAATCTTTTCTATTGGAATTCGATTTCATTCTATACCAATTTCAAATTTCGCAAAATGGTTATATATAGTTTACTTTTTCAAATTCAGTTAATGTTTTTTTCGAATGCGGTACAATTTTTTCGAATTTTATAGTTTTTTTTGAATGTGGTAGAATTTTTTCGAATTTGACAGCTTTTTGGAATGTGGTAGAATTTTTTCGAATTTGATAGTTTTTTTTTCGAATGTGGTAGAATTTTTTCGAATGTGGTAGAATTATTTCGAATTTGATAGTTTTTTTTCGAATACGGTCGAATTTTTTCGAATACGAAACAAAACTAATTCCGAAAACGAATGCAACGAATTTAACTAAACGAATTTAGTTAAATAACGAATCAAAACGAAACTAAACTAAACGAATTTTTTCATCCTGCACATGTCTAGAGCTTTAAAAACAGGAAGGCAATATTAGAGTTTGCCAAACAACATCTAAAAAAGCCTTCACAGTTCTGGAACAACATCCTATGGACAGATGAGACCAAGATCAACTTGTGCCAGAGTGATGTGAAGAGAAGAGTATGGAGAAGGAAAGGAACTGCTCATGATCCAAAGCATACCACCTCATCTGTGAAGCATGGTGGTGGTAGTGTCACGGCATGGGCATGTATGGATGCCAATGGAACTGGTTCTCTTGTATTTATTTATGATGTTACTGCTGACAAAAGCAGCAGGATGAATTCTGAAGTGTTTCGGGCAATATTATCTGCTCATATTCAGCCAAATGCTTCAGAACTCATTGCACAGCGCTTTACAGTGCAGATGGACAATGACCAGAAGCATACTGCGAAAGCAACCAAAGAGTTTTTTAAGGGAAAGAAGTGGAATGTTATGCAATGGCCAAGTCAATCACCTGACCTGAATCCGATTTGAGCATTCATTTCACTTGCTGAAGACAAAACTGAAGGGAAAATGCCCCAAGAACAAGCAGGAACTGAAGACAGTTGCAGTAGAGATCTGGCAGAGCATCACCAGGGATGAAACCCAGTGTCTGGTGATGTCTATGCGTTCCAGACTTCACGCTATAATTGACTGCAAAGGATTTGCAACAAGTATTAAAAAGTGAAAGTTTGATGGATGATTTTTGATCTGTCCCATTACTTTTGGTCCCTTAAAAAGTGGGAGGCACATATACAAACTGTTGTAATTCCTACACCTAATTTGGATGTAAATACCCTCAAATTAAAGCTGAAAGTCTGCAGTTAAAGCACATGTTGTTCATTTCATTTCAAATCCATATGGTGTATAAAGCCCAAAGGATTAGAATTGTGTCGTTGATGTCCTAATATTTATGGACCTGACTGTACAATGTAATACTGACATATAATCACACACAAGTTGGACTTGATGGACTTGTGTCTTTTTTCAACCTCACCTACTATATGATGTTTGGAGGAATATAAAGAGATATAAAGTAATACATGTCACAAACCCCCAAAAGGGACGGCCTAAAAGACAGAAAAAAATCATTCCTCCCTCTATGCTGCCAAACAAGCCTACTCTTCGCTAAATATCACTAAAAATCTGAAGGTTTTCATTTTTCCCTTACAGCTTTCAGAATAAGTGAAAGACCCCCAAAACCATATATTTTCTGAAATGACCTCTAGAATAAAAAAACAAGGGTGCTACTGATTTTTTAGACCCCACGGTATTTGCGCAAATGTTTATTGAACCAATATATTCACAAAAAATACACAAAAACCATTATTGGATAAAAACACAGCAAATTTTACAAAATTCCTGCTAAGTCTCTACTAAACATAAAAGTTTAACCTGTATGAAGTTAATAAATAACAAATATTTGTAAATTTTAAAATTGTGTAAATCGAACGTACCCAAAGATTTCTCTAAAAATCTGGAGGTTTTCATTTTTCACTTACAGCTTTCAGAATTTGAAAAGACCCCTCAAACTAGACATTTTCTAAAAGCACATGACCAGTTGAATAAAAAAAAGTGCTACTGATTTTTTTTGGGCCCCACAATAATTGCGCAAATGTTAACCATATTTTCACTAAAAATACACTAAAATCACATTAATATTTTTAATTTTGAAAAGCCAGTGGCGTGCAAAACACACCCAAAAACTTCCACCCGGTGCCAAAAAAAGTGCACACACATAAAGAGTGAAACACAAAAACGTGCAATGGGTGTTTACACTCATCCTCCACTAGGGAAGGACCTTACCCTGATCCCCCGGGGCATTAGGCTCCAGACAGGGACTGAGGTACTTCACTTGGGTCCATCTAGCTGAAACCAGACGGACCCCCGTTCTCTGGAAGATCTGCCGAAACAAACCCACCCAATACTAGGTGGGACTCCCCCGAAGGGAGACCCCATGAGAGAGGGCGAACCAAGCCAGAAGGCCTATTATCCGCCCCCTCCCAAGACTTTGAGTAGGCCCGAGGACCCACACCCTACTCATCACACAGTGACAAACGTGTATATACATCAAACAAAAAAGTGACAAACACGGGGATAAATAATAAGAAAGTGGGGAGAAGGAAATTGGGAGAGTGAAAAGTGACCATTGTGTAATACAATAGCCAGCCCTCTGGCCAGGAATAAAAATTTCCCCTGGTCCTAGCCAAAAGGCTCGGCCCTAGAGGCAGGTGCGAAAAACGTGTGTTGTGGTGAAGTGACCATGGTGCCATAAATCAAGTGCCGAAACACTGTGACTGTACGGCACCCCTGAACTGCCACTTCAGGGGCACATTCACCACACTGGCTTTTCGTGCAACCCTGACCCCCGACCCAGACCACAGCAGCCCCCACCACAGGCAGAAAGGCATGAAGTTCTGTAAGCTTGGTGAGAGCCCTTTACCATCAGGCCTCACCGTCGTTCCATCCCTCCTACCTAATTACATTTGGGAAATATTAGCCGCTCCCCCGGTGGGAGAAAGGGGAGCCAGTGTTCTCTCCCGAAAAACTGTCCATAGCTAGAGCTGCCCCAATCTAGGCCAGGGACCCGACCCTTCAGCCGGACCCAGTGGTTCTCCATCCCCATCAGAAGGCTTCCCTTTCGGCTACGAACCGCTCCAGGTCACCTTTACTCCAGCAGGTTTTGCATAGCAACGGCCATCCCATCTCCACCTCACCGTAGATCAGGGACAGAAGCAAGCGCCACCTCTTGGAAACTGAAAAGAACAGATACTACACTTGATCTTAGCCAAAAGGCCTATTGCACATAAACACAACGTAACTTACAAAATTCCTGCTAAATTAGTACTAAAGCCTCGTTCACATGTGGCATACTAAAGTGTACGCCCATGGGGGGTCATGTTTACCCGCACAGGGATGCTCACATGTTGCGTGCATCCCCGTACAGGCAGTCTCATTTATGTTAATTGGGATGCAACGGCTGCACAGGCATAGCTGCTGTTCCCAATCTGACATCCGTGTGGGTACATGACCCCGAACGCAGACAGTGTGAGCTCAGGGACATGCATGCGGACCTACATGGGTGTAAAATTGGGAGCAGCAGCTCTGTTGGTGCAGTTGCTTCATCCCAAATGACATCAATGGGACAGCCTGCACAGAACACCTGTGCATCCCTGTAAAGGTATGCTGTGTATGCCCTGTGTGAACAAGGCCTTAGGCCCCTTTCACACAAGCACACCAATCGGGTCTGCCTGTCCATTTTTTAGGCGGGCCCAAACGGACCACCCATTGTTCTCTATGGAGAGACTGATGTAAATGGACATGTGTCCGTTTACACCCGCCTGCAGGCGGTCCATTTCCACTCGACCATCCCATAGAGAATAGCGAGCTGTGACCTGTCATCCATCTGCTCAGCGGGTATCAGCTCGCTCCATGTGAAAGGGGTCTTACCAGGAGCGGCGGGTCCATTATGGGCACTGGGGTGCCGCTCCCCTGTAGGGCGCCAGGCTCATACATTTGTATGAGTTTTTTTAATTTTTTTTCAAGCCACATGATTAGAGCCTGAGGCATTGCACCCCGAACCCACCCACTTGTGAGTTGTGACAATAGCAAATTAATTTTCGCTATCGTCTTCTGGTTTCTCCTCCCTGGGCGATCTGACAGGCGGGGAGACACATCTGGTCCCTCTCAAGCCCCATGCAGCACCTGAAGCCAGCGGGAAAAAGAAGAGGAGGGATGTAGGCCAATGATGGTGGCTGCGGGGAGCGGGCTTGCAGGGGGTGGTCGGATCGGGTGGAGGGGGGTAATTGGTGTTGGGGGGGATAAGGGGGGTGAAGGGAGAGGAGAGTGGGGAGGCAGTTTTAGATGAAAGGGTGCAGCGGGGTGGAGAGCCAGGGGATGGTCACATTAGGGGTTAATAACTCTGATCGGTGAGTAAGGTGTGTATCGTTTTTTTGGGGCTTGGGTGTCCACCAGGCTCAATAAACAAATTGCAACAGAGGGTTGAACAGATATAGTCGTGACCACCTGAATACATTGCGCGACATCCAACCAATATTGTCGGATAGCCGTGCAATCCCAAAATATGTGGATAAAATCTGCCAGTGGGGCAGAACAGCGCCAACAGGCAGAGGACTGAGATGGAAAAAACGTAGCTAATCTGGCCGGAGTCAAATATGCCCTATGGAGAATGTTAAATTGAAAAAGATGGTCTGGTAAAGGGAGTGTCCCACAGGTCACCCCAGTCTTCTCCATCAAAATGTTTTTGTCCAGATTTTAAAGTTCATATAGAAATAGGCCAGTAGGAGGCACAAAACAAGGGGTCCTTGTCGGGTTTGGCTATTAGTACCACATAAGCCTCATAAAAGGAAGGAGGAAGACAGCCTTGTTTGAAACAATCATGATATAGATGCAAAAGTTTCAGGGGATAGAAGCTCCACATAATGTTGTACCATTCGACTGGCAACCCTTCCGTACCGGGAGCCTTATGGTTGGGAAAGGAGCCTATCGCAGCTGACACTTCCTCCTCACTCAAAGGGGCATCAAGTAAACTACGAGTCTCCTCAGGTAAAGGGGCAAATGTAGTGGCTCAAGCACTGTCACAAGGTCTTTCCTAACATACAGTGCAATAGGTGAGTATAGGTCTAAATAGTAGGACACCAAAATCTGAAGTATTCCCTCACTAGAAGTGATTATCTCACCAGAGGGAGAGGTGAGGCAAGGGATAACCATCTGGGGGTGAGCATCTGACATCAGGGAATGCCAAAAGTTTCCCATTTTTGTCTAGATAAGCAAATGTGGGTAGGAATTAACCCAAAGTGAGAATTATGCAGCTCGCTGACTCACCTGTTAGGTGGGGTCTATGCCAATAATAAGCTGAGTGAAATAAAAAAGAGAAGCAGCTGGATATACCAGATTCCAATAACAGGCAAAAATATGACCAAGCAGCATAATCAAATCCAAATTTTTATGAAAATTGAATTAAAATGGTACAGAAACCATCTGTGTGGACCTTCCAAAAGCTATAAACAACATAAATCACATATACTTAAATATTAAAAACAATCCAGATAGTGATCCAGTATGCAGGAGATTTTGCGAGGTCATTGAATGGTGAATAAGACTCAAAATCTGGTATCTAGATACAATAGCTAACCAATAGTAGAGAAAACTGTAACATAACACAGTGTAATTCAAATGCAGTTGCTGAGTATAGTAGAATCCCAGTAAAATCAATGGATTTTGAACAAATGATGTCAAAAGCAGGATGTATGTGGGACAAATAGTCTCGTTATACGATGGTGATTGAATATATAATCCTGTAGGTGACCACCAAAGGACTTGCATCAAGTCTGCATGATGTGAGTGGAAGTGTGTAGGGCGTGCTTCAGCTCTTTCATCCTGCAGCCCATTTTGACTGATCTCCTAGGAATCTGTGCTTAGAGTGTTCAGATGGCAGCTGCTTCAAATTGCCTTCATTCACCTCCTAAACCCTCCATTCCCAGAGCATAACCGACTGTGAGCTGTAAGTCAGTGTGGATGTGGACATGGAAAGTTACCAGCTTATGTTTGGCTATTTGGCAGCTCCATTCTTTTTACACCATGTGCCCCCCTACTTCATTTCATATACCTAAATCGTATACACACATCGGAGTGGTAGCTTGGTGTAGAGTCTGCTATATCCTGACATCTCAGGGCTCTCGAGACACCCCCAGGGCTTCTAGACAGTGGCTTGTTGGGTCTCCTACCTTATTTGATCTCCCCTTGAACTCCGTGCTGTTCTGTGTCACGTTTCTGCCTGTGCTCCGGCCCCCCTCTTGTGATCTCCACCTCCTTCGTTCTGTTTGGTTGTGCTCGGTGGCTTTTGGAGGCCATCGGCTGTTGTCAGCTGCTGTCGGTGTGGCTGGAGCAGGGGGTACTTGAGTGGCACTTCAGCGGGCCTCAGGGAATTTCAGCGAGGCTCGAGGAGGGAAGTTGGCGACTCCCCTGAAAACCGACGGAGACGGGAGTTGTGATCGGATCAGCATCGGTCAGCCAGCAGAGCATGGTGAAACTTGACAGAGATCGCGAGTACTCAAGGAAACACGATCAAAGGGACAGGTAATTTTTTTGCAAGCTAAGACTTTTGGGAGAGTTGTGTTGTAAAGCTGCAGTATAATCATAAAGTGGAATAAAAAAGGGGAAGGGAAAAAAGGAAAAAATAAAAAAGCAAGGAATATTACAAGAAAGGAACTAAAAAAAGAGGGGCAAGAAGAGAGAGAATAGAAAGAATGGAGCGAAGAGGTGGAAACTAAACTACAAAATTGGGGAAGGAGGGACAAGGGGCTTCAAACACTGCAAGTCAGATGATGGTGGATTTCCACAGCAAGTACAAAGTGGTAAATCAATAAAAGAGAAGGCTAAAGAAGTTGCTGCTGCCAAACTTGCAAAATTTGCACTTATATCAAAAGATGGTGAAAATGAAGTCCCTCAGCATGATGCCAGTGAAGAGTTGGAAGACTCTTGTACAGGAATAGATACAATTATCCTACAAAAATACACTGATCAATCGAGAAGTAACATGGAAGAAAGGGATAAAAGTGCGAGACATTATACTGATAAACAGTTAAATGGCCTGCATGCATCAACAGCATTATTAACGCTACTAGAGACCACATTATTAGATGTTCTAAAAGCGGTCCAACAATCTCAGAACTCTATATGTAATTTAGCAGGGCAAGTGCAGGGTCTTAAAGAAGAATTCATCTTTCTTTGTCAGGATGTACAGAAAATAAGGAAAAGAACATCAGCTTTGGAAGAGCGTGGTAAAGAATTTGAGGATACTTCACAGCCATTGGGTAAAGATATTAAAGAAGTAATAAAGAAATCAGATATTAATGCTCGTTAGTTGGAAGATCTTGAAAATCGATTTCGACATAATAATATAAGGCTGGTGGGTCTCCCCGAGCAAACCCTACAGAATTTGCGGAAACGTGGCTATGGGAGACGATTGGGAAAGAACATCTCTCTACGTCCTTTTCAGTTGAAATAGCACATCGAGTACCCAGTGGGCCTCTACCAGCAGGAACTCTCCCACGGCCATTTTTAATACGATTATTCAATCAACGAGATAGAGACTTTATCCTTAGAAGAGTCAGATTATTGAAGGAAAATCTTTTCAATGGAACTAAAGTCATGTTCTTTCCGAACTTCTCTCCAGATGTACAAAAACAGCGTATTAAATTTTAAGATGTGAAAAAAGGTTGCAGACACTGCAACTATCATATTCAATGCTATACCCTGCTAAATTAAGAGTGGAGGCAAATCAAGTTGCACATTTTTTTGATAAACCACAGGATGCCACTGAATGGCTGAATAGGCACTATAAATAAAATGGAATGAGAGGAAGAAAAGAGAAGATCATTAAGAAAAAGAAAAAATTGCTTTTTTTTTTTGTTTTTGTTTTGTTTTGTTTTATCTCTTTCTATCGTCATAAAGGGGAGGTAGTTAGTTTGATTTTTTTTTTTTTTTTCTTTTTAGATCGAGCCGGGGGAGAGAGTCCAGTAAATTTTTACTGAATGGACTCTCTATATTTTGTTTCTGTGGGAAATGTTTGGATGTTACATTTTTTTTTGTAGGAATACACATGTGGTAATTCAATGGCGATCTTTTTTGAATAACTTTCAATATTTGTTTCTAACTGCTCAAAAAGGTTCACTATGTGTATACTGTGAGGGGGATGGAATTTTTTTAGGGGTCTATGTGAAATGTGTATATGTTTTGGGATTTTACTTTTTTTTTATTGTTATTAGTTTTTTCTTTTTCTTTTTTTTGTTGGTTATGGTGGTATTATTTTATTTTTTAGATTTTTCACAAGTGTTTACCAGATAGTTAAAATGAATATAGATTTTTTTTTTTACATTAAGAAGGGACTTTCTTCCATTGTTAGAGAGTATTATTTGATTTAAAGCTACCGTATGTTAAATTCAATGCAAGTTCTAGTATCTTGGAATATTAGGGGGATTGGCGACCCAATAAAGAGACAAGCAAGGTTTACTACATTAAAACAGTTTTCCCCGTCTATTATCTACCTGCAGGAGACCCATTAAATGATTTGAAACGTGCATTTTCCAAATAGATCTATTGCAGTGAATATAAGGCGTCTATTTCTTAATAGATTTCATCTGAAAACCTGGGGAATAGAGCTATATTGTCGCTTGATGCGGCAAAAGCTTTTGATAGTATAGAATGGGACTATCTATGGTGTTTAGAAAAATTTGGTTTTGGATCCCAGTTTATAAGCTGGATACAACTCCTTTACGCTGCACCGGTGGCAGGGTGCAGGTAAATGAACATATAACTGCGCCCTTTCCACTGCAAAGAGGAACAAGACAAGGATGTCCATTATCACTTTTGCTTTTTGCATTGGCTTTGGAACCGTTTGCTGCCTCTATCTGTCAATCATCGAATATTATTGGATTTCCTAGACCCTTAGGAGAGGATAAGATTGCCTTATATGCAGATGATACACTTTTATTTTTGGGAGACCCATTCTCTTCTCTGAAGGCAGTGATGTCTTTAAAATAATATATATGGCTCCTTTTCAGGTTTTACAATTAATTCAGATAAGTCAGTTGTTTTGCCTGTGGACCCCCTGGTGACCAATCTGCCAAAATTAGCTTCTCAAATAGCTGTAGTTTCTACATTTAAATATTTGGGTGTACAAGTTACATCACAAGTAAATACATATGTGGAGAGAAATCTAGTCCCATTGCTTACGCGGTTTAAGCAAGTGGGAAAAATTTGGAGTAAACTCCCTTTAACGATAATAGGTAGAGCTAATTAGATAAAGATGATATGGATGCCATGATTATTATTTTTGTTGCATAATTGCCCTGTATGGATTCCTCGGAAATTATTTAAACAAATGGATACCTTGTTTAGAGAACTTATTTGGAGATATAAATATCCTCGGATTGGATTAGAAATTCTGCAGTTGCCCAAATCTGGCTGTTCCAAATGCCCGATTGTATTATCTGGCATCCCAACTTCAGCAATTAAATGGATGGAATGGCATAGACTATGAGGACCCCATACAGCTAATTATATTTTCCCAGCTGCCAATAGATCCACCAGTACAGTTAATAGTAGCAAATTACTTTTATTGTAATCATGGTTATCCTACATTTAATTTAATACAGAAGATCTGGACTACTATTCAACAAGATACTGAATATGAGGGATATACTCAATATATGCCCATATGGGATAATCTGCAATTGCCTGAGGTTGCGAAGCTTGAAAATTTTGATTCATGGAAGAAGGCTGGAATTCTGCCTCTTTGTCAGCATTTTGACGTTGAGGTTTTGCAACCATTTGATAAACTCGCAGAGAGATATAATTTGTCTAATATGCTATTTTTTCAATATTTACAATTACGGCATGCCCTGCAGAGTCAAGGAAGGACTTAAAAATTATAAAGATAGACCCACGCAATGGAGAAGAATAAATAAAATTGTAAATAAATTACAAATAAATTATAGAATATAGATTATAGAATAAATACAAAGTGTGCATATGCGGGTGCGTTTACACACTCACCCACATGTACATATGTAATAGGGCTGCCGCTGTAGTGCGAGGTGAGTACCCCAAAAAATGACAACAGAAAATTTATACTCAGCGCTACCTCTCTAAATCATAAATGTACATATACTCGCATCAAATATGTATCATATGACAACACGTGTGACAAAGTGCCAATATAGTGCAAAAAAGTGCATTCAATGAGGTTCAAAAAAAGTGCAAAATAAGGTGCAATCAATAAAGTTCATCAAGTGTGAGGTACAGGGCTGGTGACACGTTGATGTAATCTTGGTGACTTCCTGTGCTCCCCTCCTGGATCCCCACTCACCAGATAAAGATGATAAATACGCCTGTGTATATC
Organism: Lithobates septentrionalis; assembly: GCA_037952835.1. Lineage (NCBI taxonomy): Eukaryota > Metazoa > Chordata > Amphibia > Anura > Ranidae > Lithobates > Lithobates septentrionalis. The sequence goes on from JBBDGP010000451.1 coordinate 627,269, forward strand.
AAGATGGTGTCTCCTGTCCAGCAGATATGTAGATTGGTTGTGCCTCAGAGAATGGAATCTCCTCTCCTCCACCACTTGATGTAGATCCTACATACTTTACTTGGTCAAAGACGGTCGGGGTAGTAAAGTTTGGACAAGTGAAGAGAAGAGGGCATATAGTGTAATACTGCAAGGTTTATTAAAAAGTTTAAAATCATTACACTTACATCAGAATCTTTAAAATGTGCAAAAATTGCCGCCTTGGCACCCAAACAGCCTTCACAGATTATCCTTAGCTTGACATGTTTCGCCCCTCCCACTGGGCGTTATCAGAAGCTTATGGAGTCTGTGATTGGCTGTCTTATATACTTTAAGTGCCGCCCACTACACCCAATGACTCCCACTACTCTCATTGATGGCGCAGTATGAAATTGGCCTCACTTCCGGTTAAAAATAAATTAAAATAAAAATACAAATCAATATAAAAATAAAAATAAATAGTCAAAAATTACTGATAAAACAATTAATGTCCAGGTCCACATTTAACGCTTTCGGCGTTAAGGACTGTAATTTGTATATCCATTGGGTCTCGTTTTGGGAGATAGCCTGTTTAAGATTGGTGCCCCTCCAATGTTTCTCCACCCTATCAATGCCACAAAATGTGAGTTTAGATGGATCTCTATTGTGCAATCTCCTAAAATGATATGATAAACTGTTTCCGGAAACCCTTTTTAATATTATTATGTTCCCTCTGTCTAATTTTGAGTTCTCTTGTGGTTCTTCCCACATATTGGAGACCACATTCACATTCCAAAAGGTATGTGACATGTGTGGTGCCACAGGTTATGAATTTGGGGATTTCATATATTTGTCCTGTTACCCTAGATTTAAAATGTGTAGTCTTTTTCTTTCCACCCATATTACATGTTCTGGAGATTAGACATCTGCCACATTTAAAGAAACCTGTTTGGTCGAGGAAGGTTACCAGCTTCTTAGGGGGGTCAGGGAGGAAAGAAAAAGACTAAGCAGTAATAATGAGATGAAGGGTCTTGAATAAAGATTGAAGCGTAGACTGGTGAGCATAAGTGTAGGTTTTTGGGGGTTTTTTTTGTGTATCTGGAAGGGTTTATTTGTGGTAATGATTTGTGTGTATTTTGAAATTTTGTTGTATTATAAAAAATCAATAAAAAACGTTTTGAATGATCAAAAAATGTCACTTCAAATGTAATAACTGATCGATGGTAGAATTGTAAGATGGATACCGTACCATTTTAATTAAATTTTCATTCAAATTTGATTTTATTACGCTGCTTGGTCATATTTTTGCCTATTATTGCAGTCTAGTATATCCAGCTACTTCTCTTTTTTCTTTCACTCCTATTTTTGTCCCCCTGTTTAAATATTCTTTCGGCCCCCTTCTGTAAGGAGTCATGAGTAGGCTTCTTGTAAAGTAAACCTAACTCTCGTCTGGCAAACTCTAAGTTAGCTAGCGTTTCAAGGGAGGGAGAGTCAGCATGTGAGCAGGCACAATCCTGTTCACGGTCTTGTAAAACAGAGGTAACATGATTATGCTCAACGCTCGTCGCCTTAATAGCGGAGATATATATATGCCCCTAGTAGTTGCCTTGAACGCCTCCCATACAGTAGATACTGTAGAAGACACTTCATTTATCTGCCAGTAAGATGTCATATGGCTCAACCAACGTGTCATCCACCCAGCCCGGAGTCAGCCGCCAGAGTCCATAGGGTCTACTATCTTCAAATTGCAAAGACACTTGCAATGGTGAATGTTCTGACAGCCCCCTTGGGAGGTAGGTAACATCGAGCACCACTGGCCGCATAGCAGCAGTGCCAAAGGCAAGGTCAATTCTGGAGGAATTAGCATAAACTGAGGATAAATACGAGTAACATTGAGTGTTATGCCCTGTACACACAGTCAGATTTTCCGACGGAAAATGTGCGATCGGAGCTTGTTGTTGGAAATTCCGACCATGTGTGGGCTCCATAGGACTTTTTCCATCGGATTTTCCAAACACAAAGTTTGAGTGCAGGCTATAAAATTTTCCAACAACAAAATCCGATCACGTCAATTCCAACCGTGTGTGGACAATTCCGACGCACAAAGTGCCACACATGCTCAGAAGAAATTCTGAGACCGAACTGCTCGGTCTGCTAAAATTAGCGTTCGGAATGGATATAGCACTTTCGTCACGGTGCAATGTTTTAAATTGTTTAATGCAGCGCACTCTCTTCTTCTTTATAATGCTAGAAGAATGAAGTTGTTTTGTTGCTCATATTCACACAGACTTCTCACAAACTTCTTTCTTTATTATGTATCGTGATTCCATCAATATATTTTGATTTGTCACATCTGACTCAAAAATTTTCATTTTTTTTTTTGCTAGTATTTATTTCAAGCCTGATCTTGCTTTTTTTTTTTTTGTTTTTGTTTTTGTTTTTTTAACTCCAGAATAGTTTTGGGTGTGTTTGGTGTGTCAAGTTACCACAACACGATTATTATCTTGTATTATTTATTAATCTCAAGGAGGTTGCTTGGTGTCTCTTGTTAATTTCACATTGTATATTTGAAATGTACCTGCCTCCTCACAAACTGTCCTTTTTGAAGGAAAACACACATAGGCGAGTATAATTGAAACAAAAATTCCTTTATTAAGGGGTCCTAACCAAACAAAGAGGGAGGCAATGCTGGAGAAACAGCAGAAATTGGCGAAGCCTGTGGCCCCCAGGGCACACGTCAATTATTTTACTGCAAAATTGGTGGCCTGAGGAGTCCATATCTAAGGGAGTACAGTCTGGTCCAGAAGGCCAAGAGATCATGAACAGCTGCAGATGACATGTATGTTCCCAGGCTGTGGTCATACAAGAGCCTGCATTTTTTGTCAGACCAGACTGAACTCAGGGCATCACTCTCTGGTCTTCCTTACACGCTTTCTTCCCGGCTGTGGCTCTGGTGTTGGAGGTGTGGCAGGAGGAGGAGTAGGACCTGGAGGAGGAGGAGGACCTGGAGGAGGAGGAGGACCTGGAGGAGGAGGAGGACAATGAGTGAGCTCACAAATGTGGCTTTCGCATGTGAGTTGGCCCCTCAACCCCTTATGTAGAGCTTCTAAAATGACAAACTCACATAAGAGGTGTTGGCCCTCCTCCATTTGCAGCATTTTGCAGGCTGTTAGGTCTGCAAAATCCTCTTCCACACTGTGGGGTATTCTGAGGGCCTCAGTAGCCTTCCAAAATAGGCCAATTGCAGCCTCCTGCAGGTTACTCCTCTTCCTGCCACTTTTTTTCTTTGAAGGCGGAGGGGAGGGACCTGGGTATTGGGCAGCCTACTTGGCCCGGCCACCTCCTGGCTGAGACTTTCCTGTGTATGAAAAAGGGACATGGTTTTAGTTTTTGGTTCCTAAATCACAATCATAAATTAGTACTCCAAACTAACATCTATTTAACATCATTAATTTGACAACCAGAAATATTTAGAAGAATGCTATACCTGGCTCAAGCTGGGCTCCTCCACATATTGCTGCCTGGAAAGCCCAGGTTGGACGTCAGAAGCCTCAGCTTGGGGGGAAGGAAGCGTGGAAGGAAGAGTGGAGAGTGCTGGCCTGAGTTCAGTCTGACAGCCTGGGGAGATAAATGTCATCTGCAGCTGCTGAAGTCTGGGAATCCTGGACCTTCTTGCGCTCCCTTAGATAAGTGCTCCTCATGCCACCAATTAGGGCCTTCAAATAGGTGATGTCTGCCGTGGGGATCATCGGCTTCACAAATTTCAGCAAATTATCCAGCGCTGCCTTCCTCTTTGTTTAGTTCTTATAATCAGTGTGGTTTACCTGCCACAGACAGGGCAGCTACCTGAACATATCTATGAATATGCTGATAAACTCCTGATCCTTCAAGATATCCATTTTCTCTGCAAGACCCAACACAAGACAAACCCTAATGTCAGGCTAAAGTCTCCTAATCTTGTCACAATACAGGCCTCAATCTAGAAGCAGTATAGGCCCAATTTTTAAATCTTACCTTCGTTATCACGATCGGCGCCTCCGATACTCCTTCCTCCACTCACAGATCGTACGTACTACGCGTGTTACTCTTTATATACACTGCGCATGCGTGAAACTCCGCCCACCCCTGACGTTCTTTCTAGTCTATTCCCCGCCCCTTCTCATTCGGCGCAGTGGGGAAGAGCACATGGCAGAGACACAACAGGTGCGTGCTAATTACAGCAACGAGGAGGAGGAGGAGGAAAGCCCAGAGCCAGAAACGATCCTGGAGGAGACTATTTAAGGCCTCAAATATGTCCTTTGGGGAGATGTTGGAGATGGTCGACATCCTGAAAAGGGACGACGATGACGGGAAGTATGGACCTTACCCCAACCCCAATGTCAGAAAGGCCAAGATCATGGCGAAAGTTGTCAAGAGTCTGCAGAAGAATTTTGGTGCACGACGATCCAAGGAGCAACTCAGGAAACGGTGGTCGGACCTCAAATTAAGGGAGCACGATCAGTATAGAAGGATCAGGAGAGTGCTGCAAAAAAGTAAGTAGTTGTCCTGTGTTCCTATTCTTTATTTTTCTAACGTTCGTGCTGCTCCATGTGCTTTTCTTAACTGTTGTACAGATTAAAATGGCAACTTTCATAGTCATGGGCACATTATTCGTTCGTATGAAACATTGTTTGTTCGGCATAGAAAACACCATGTTTTGGCCATATGCATTTGAATACATTTTTGCTAGCCTACTTCTCTTAAAATAATTTTGGTGTCTAAATGGGTTGGTAACTAGAATTAAATGCAAACTAGATTCTGTGTAAGGAGAGGACACTCAGCATCTGTTTACACATCTGGACACAGGAGAACTAGTGTGGGACAAAAGAACACCCTTTTTATAAAGGGGTCCCACACAGGTGCTCCAGTGTATACTATAGGGGTGTCTCCATCTGTGAAGCTTGTACAAAACAGGTAAGTATTCAAGCTTGACAAAGGAAAAAAAATATTTCTTCATCTTGCAACTCTGCCAAAACAGACAATTGTACTCCATTTCCAAGCAATGTTTCATATTCCTATTTCTGCCATCAAATATCTGTGTGCTAATTATACCTATTTTTATTCACATAGGGGAGAAAAGACTCGGAGGACACCACTCATCAGAGGAGACCACAGGCCCCCCACCCCAGGAAGAAGTGGAAATCCCCCAAAGCCAATCAGAGCAGGAGGAGGAAGGAGACGTGGTGGAAATTGTCACCACAACAGGTGAGTGTCTGCAACCACAGGCTCAGGTAAGAGATGAATGCCTGCAGATTTATAATACATGGTGTGTTTTTTTTTTTACATATTTTTAGGTGATCGTGATGTTGTGGATGAAGGTCATTTCACCAGTGAAAGTGCCCAGATCCTGATCGGGGAGATCATGGGGTGTAATAGGGACTTGGAAAACATCAATGATGTTCAAAACAAAATGAAGAACATCATTGATGTTTTAGGGAGAGTTTAAAAACCCCTCGAAATCCCTAATGTAGTTGGCGTTTTTTCCACAAAAATTTGTTGCACCTTTTTTTACATATTGTCAAAAAGCCAAATTTTGAAGATGCACACAGTGTGTCAACATGTGCTATGTGCCATCACAGGAGATTAATGTATGTGCTTTGGGGGTGCAACCCCTTCCTCAATAATAAAGCAGCTGAGAGGAAGGGGTTGCATCCCCTAAACACGTCCCTTGATCCCCCATGATGGCAGCTAGCACATGTTAACATTCGGCAATTTGTGTGCATCTTCAAAATTTGGCTTTTCCATTGGTGACTTCACCCCATCTGCTGAACGCAATATCAAACACAGTTTATAAATACTCATGTCTGATATTGCCTTCAATTTCAATTTGTTTGTTTTTAAAAAGCTTTTATAAATGTACATGTGATTGTGTTTGGATTAAAAATATTGAGAATCAACAATGTGTGGCTTCTTCTTTCAAACATCCAAAACTTTTTTGGTGTGAAAATTGTTTTTTTTCTGTGACAATGGGGGTTATTTCCTAAGGGCAAATCCACTTTGCACTACAAGTGCAGTTTCAGTGCAGTCTCAAGTGCACTTGTAGTGAAAAGTGTCTTTGCCTTTACAGAATCACACCATTTTCAGGACTGCCCAAATTTATGTCATGGTCATCTAAAAGAAAAACAAGCAGTAAATGTAAGCAAATATTTTGTAAGTTAAATTTTTTATTTTTTTTTTCAAAATGGCTCAGACATTGTCTGGCATATTGATGGCCCCCCTACCTGCAAAGTATTCAAGGTATCTTAGACGGACCTCTCGGGCACTCAGGGGGGGGCAAGCCAGGACGGCCAGCTTCAAGCGCCATCAGTGTTGGTTCATTTAAATTAATTCCGGATTCAGGACCAACTGAGCCAGCATAGTTCACAGAATTTCTCCTTAAAAAGTTGTGGAGAACACAGCAAGCCAGGATGATATGATTGAGTTTATACTCCGCCATGTGTATGGGTGTAAGAAATAGGCGGAACCGGCTGGCCATGATTCCAAACATGTTCTCCACCACTCTTCTGGTCCTCTGGTCCGGGGTGAGGGTCCTCATAGGGAATGGCTGCATAAGATGGTCCCCCAGCGCAAACGCTTCATCCGCAACGAAGGCGAATGGGAGTCCTTCCGATTTAACAGAACGAAGTAACAGAACGCACTGAAGAACTCAAGGCCTGTGAAGAGCGACCTGAAAATCAGTAACGAACAAACAAGAACACAATGACAGAGTCAAGGGTAACTCGCTGCACGCACTGAAGACCAGATACAAACCCACAAGCAGAAACTGAACAGCAGAAAACGATCTGAAAACCACGAGTCTGAAAAAGCGCCAGTCGTCTCTCACCAAACTTTTGCTAACACGAGATTAGCAAAAGGAGCCCAAAGGGTGCCGCGCTTGGTTCTGAACCGCCCTATTATAGTCTCGTCGTACGTGGTGTACGTGACCGCGTTCTTGGCGATCGGAAATTCCGACAACTTTGTGCGACCGCGTGTAGACAAAACAAGTTTGAGCCAACATCCGTTGGAAAAAATCCATGGATTTTGATGTCGGAATGTCCGATCGTGTGTACGGGGCATAAAGGTGTTTCTATCTCAAAAATTCTGTAAGACCCGCAGATGAGGCCTAGTGGGATAACTCCGTGTTGGGTGCTCTGTTCGGGTTGGGGGTGTCTAACCCATAGTCCAATGTATTGTTAAAATCTCCATCAAATAATACCCGCTTAGGAGAGTAGGTTGCCACTCTAAATCTAAAGCCTTACTCTGTCCACTTTTAGGCGATCTTCCCTTCAGGGAGGACTATCCTGCCTTCAGCTAACAAATGAATCTTCTACTTCTTTCATCAGTTCATCCCTCACAGTTACTACCTTTTGGTATACCAGCCCCTCCCCATTAGATAGTAAGCTCACAGGAGCAGGGCCTTCCTAACCCTCTTGTATTGAATTGTATTGCTGCTGTATTGTCTCCCTTTAAATTGTAAAGTGCTGCACAAACTGTTGGCCCTATATAAATCCTGTATTTTAATAATAATAATAATAATGTAGAAATGTACTGTCATCAGTAAAAATAGCAACCAGCTAGGTAAAGAGACAAAAGTGAAATAAATAAAAAAAATGTAAGATACAAAACAAAAGCAAAAACCTGAAAAATGTGATCCAATAAAAAAAACCCTTTATTAAATCACTATATTAAATTCAAAAATATATGAAAAAAGGGAGAAATTCGATGTGCACTACTATAAAAATAGGCATGCTTTCCTGCCAGGCTGCATGCTTGGATAAGGCTTTGGGGGGCCATTTCTTATTTATTGTGGGGCACCCCCCCAAAAAAAAAGATCCAAGGATGGGGCAAGGATGAGTCATGGTTGTTTAGAATGCTGGTGGGTGCCAGTCCGTTAGCAACCAGCATCTCTGAGCTGTACTATCACATTTAGCAGTGGTATGCTACTGCTAAATGTTTCACTTCCAGCTGCAGCCAGAGCTCTGGTCTACGGTAAAATTAGGTAGAAAAAAGCATGGTAAAAGAAAAGTAGCTCTTTTTGGCCCTACTTCTGTGGGTCACAGAAGTGCACTATGTTCTGCACTCCTGTGACCTGTATTCAGATGACAGTAGGCTAAAGCCCCCTGTTGATTGACATCACTCAGCCAGTCCAGGCTCTGAAGCGATCCCAACTTTAATGTCGGGATCCACCCAGATACCTGACTGGAAGTCGCTCCTGCCCCCTCCTTAGGCAGTGAGTGCTGGAGGGGCAGAGCAGAGGGCCAGTGACTGAGAGTGAGTGTATACATGTAAAAGGGAAAATATAAGTGGAGGGGGACAGATTCAGCATCACACTTTTCTCCCCCCAGAATGACGGGTAAGCTGCTATATATTATATTTTTGTTCTTGGGTTTAGATAAAAACATTTTTGGGGGGGAAATTATTTTTTTTTTATTTTGATGGGTTTAGATACAATTTAGGTACAAAAGATCATAAGAGGGAATGAGTATAGGTTTTTGTTACGGTAGAAGCCAATGTAGCTTGGTAAATGAGGGACTTTTTTCTAAACGTGTCATTTTTCTTTTTACATTGCATTAGTGTTGTATTGCTAGCTTAGATCTGAACAGTACTTTACAAATATCAGCATTAAATATGAAACTGTTTCTTAAGATTAGGGATACCAGTATTAAAAAAGACTCAATTATAAGCTGGTGCAAAATTAAATTACAATTTTGAATTCTCTGCATGCTGTTGCCAATAAACATCTGTATAGTAGTTAGCCCAACACACAATACTACCCATTTACTCTTTACTCTTTACTCAGGGATTTTATATGTAAATTCATTGACTTTCCAAAGCCACTTGTGGCCATGGTGAACGGACCTGCTATTGGTATTGGTACAACAATTCTTGGCTTATGTGACCTTGTATATGCATCTGACCAGGTAAATAATATATTATGTACTGAGTTTTTTTTTTTTTATAGAAATTTACATTTAATAATTTTTTTGTCAGATGATAGTGCTAGTTTCAATGTGCCTATAGAAGTGTATAAATCTCATAATCAAGAGTTTATTTTCTTTCCAGGGATAGGTGTACGCTCCTGGTCACCCCTATATATAATAATACTAACTTCTCTCTTTTGAAAGATGCCAATGTGCCCCTTTTTACCATATCTCCTGGTAACAAACCATACATATACATGCATACATAAGCTGCAGCATCAGTTTTTTGCTATTATCTGAGCTGGGGTCAGTGATATTATACACAGGAGTGATCAGGAGGATAAGTGGGGTATTTGGACGATTAGTGCTTGAAATGCACTTATCCATTCTTAGCAAACAAATGAAGGCTGTGCTACTATTATAACTTTGACACGCAATGTGGGTGTTTGTTTGGGAGAGACTAGCTTGTCAGAACAGTAAAGTTATTCAGTGGACAGAAGTGTAGAGCACGGCCTGTATTGGTTATGTTTGGAAACGTAGCAGTTGTTTTGGACTCCATGAGGATCCAGCGCCCTCAAAAGCTGGAGTTGAGAATTGCAAAGAGGGCCTTGAGCGGTGTATTTTGCATGATTTGCAATGCAAACATCTATCAATTGATAATGTAGCGATCACAGTATTAATTGTAGCATGTAGAGCAGGGATAGGCAAACTTTAAGAGGTGGAGCTCTACCTGAACAACGTGAAAGATCAAAGATCACTGGGGTTTAGCACCATTTTTATTTAAAAAGAAATTATTTAGCATGGCCTAACTAAATAGTAAGGAAAACTTAGAAAAAATATAATAAAAGAAAGGTCACTGTAAAAATACAAACTTAGCTAACCTTTAAAAGTGGACTGTGTCAGCCAGTAGAGCAGTGAACAGTGTCAGTCGGGCAGAAGATGTGTCATCATGTCAGTGGATGGTGTCAGTAGTTTTTATTCTCATTATTCTTTACAATTTTATTTTTTATTAATTTTTTTTTTCAGAAGCCCTGTTGGGGGTTGGTGAAAGGGAAGCACACGGGGCGGGGGAGGGGCAGGCAGCATAAAAAAAAGGAACAAGAACAGGGGGGGCAGTGGATGGGGCATTTACTAGAACCGATCCCTTGGCTTTTATCTGCCGCAGGAGGAAAATAAAGGGGATTGCCTTGGGGCACCAGGGTAGGGAGACGGTAAAATTCAATCCCCCTCCACTTTCTGGGAATTCTAATTTTTAAAATACCTGTCCATGGAAGGGAAGGGAAGGGGGAGAGGACACTGCTATGGAGGAAAGGGGGGGCAGAGGACACTCCTGTGCAGGGTGATGTGAAGGGTGGTAGAGGACACTGCTATGCGGGGGAGGGGGGGAGAGGACACTGTTTGGGGGTGATGTGAAGGGTTGTAGAGGACACTGCTATGGGGGTTTCCCTGCCCATAGCAGTGCCCTCTGCCCCCTTTACATCACCTCCCTCCACAATAGTGTCCTCTGCCCCCCTTCACATCACCCCCCCCCCCATTGCAGTGCATTCTACTGCCCTTCCACCCCCCACAGTAGTGTCTTCTCCCCCCCCCCCTTTTCCCCATAGCAATGACCTCTGCCCCCCCCCCCCCCCCCACTTTCCTACCATAAAAGTGTCCCATAGCAGGTTTACTTTACTGAAATTGTAAAATCCTATTTAAGAAAAATATGCTGCTAATGTTTACTATTAAAAAGTAACATTTAAAAAGTAACTCCACTTTTGTTGAGAAACATTCCCCTTCGGGTGATATATGTACATTACAAGGATTTTAACAAACTTTGTTGCAGATTTCTATCTTTTGTTATTCAGAAAAAATAACGGTTTGTTTGTGTCCATGTGAATCTGTATGGGAGTGGTTTTATAATTGTCAATCAGTTGCTGTACCTGCAGGGCTCTATTGAGGAAAGTGACAGCGTCTGCATCCCTTTAAAAGTGTTTTACCTTTGGGAGTATCTCACCAAAAGTGCATTTTTGTTGCAGGGATGCTCATATTCTGACTTGTATCTTAGTGCAGACTTCTTGGAAAATCAGTAAGCCAATCACAGAAGCAGGAAATTAAAATTTCTGGGGGAGTTCTGTACACCATCTGTGTACAGAACTCCACCGGGTATCCATATTGCCCTGCATTTTATAGAAAATTACTTTGAAAAGGAAAGATCATTTTTAATGACATTCAAATACAATATGACTTGTGCAGCAATTGTATACACTATATTTTGTTTTGTTTTTTCCCACAAAATCAAAATTGTAAATGAAACTTTAAAATGCACACACTTGGCATAGCCTATATTCTTCCATTCATCAGACAGAATCGCTGTACTGCATAAGACAACCACATTACTGAAAACCTTGTTTTTGCCAATGTGGTAATCTGGGAGCACACGTTATTTATTTATGAGCTAATGCAGACCAGTTATTCTCAATTCTGCCCACTGCATAGAGAGAGGAAGTTGCACAACACAATGCCATGTGGCTCTCAAATGGAGATGCTAGTAAAACATACAGAAAAAATATACATTATGTGGAATTAGGTGTGTATGGAAATTAGGCAAAATATTTTTCTCTAGAGGTTTTAAAGCTAAATATTTGACCTGTAAGAATGTTTCTAATCTCTGTTCTACTTACAGGCTACATTTAACACGCCTTTCAGCAAACTTGGCCAACATCCAGAAGCATGCTCCTCTTATACCTTCCCAAGAATAATGGGCTTGTCAAAGGTAAGCTGCTTGTAATTGTAGCGCTACTCCGGAAGGCGCCACCTGGTAATTTAGGTTCCCTGTTCTGCTTCTTGACTCCAAGAACAACCTCGGCTCCTCTGACACACCTGGTTGAATGAAACTTACTGCAAGCACTTATAGGAACATGAGTATAGATACCTTTTAACTTAGTTGTGATTTAGTACCAGGAAATAGACACAAGACCGTTTAGTGGTAAATTAACTCAATGTATTGGTACAGGTTAGAATAAATAGTGGTTTAAGCATAAGTGAACACACAGAGGGTAGGTTCAGACACAGTCCGCTAGACATAATATTTCTCTATGCCAAGGTAACGTAGAATAGAGTTTTGTGCCACTAGACTGGAATTAACACATAAAGCAGCAAAGTCGGCAATAAACAGTGCATATAAGCATAAACTGCAATATGAATAATATCACTTTAACTAGTCTAGAGTGCACTCAAGGAGAATGGCTAGGATATGGTGCAATGTCCCCTGAGAGGTACCTCTTAGCATATGTTGTAGGTGAAGGTCTCTGTGTAGAAGCTGTAAAGGGACAGTCTTCAGTCCTAACTCTTCAGCCGGCTAGCGATTGGGCCAAGTTGTACCATTGGTGCAGGCACCAAAAAAGTTATTAGATGGTCGGATGGTCAGTTCCTAAAGGGCTCAGTCTCTCTAGCAGCAGAATGGTCAATCCCCACAACAGCAGCTCACCAGTCTCAGTGATGTTGCATCTCACCATCTGGTCACACACAGCGATTAGTCCACTCTCTGCTCTGTTCCCAGGTGACTCTGACTGTTAGCACATCTGGACTCAGGCTGTTATGCAGCAGTGGTGGTGCACACTGGACAGCAATGTGCGTTCCCTGGGCTCCCTCATGGCAAGGCAGAAGTTATTCAATCTGCAGCCTGAGAAATACAATATTTTTCTCCACCTATCTCTGTCTCCTGCTGGGAACAGTAGTTCAATGGTCCATAAGAGTCCATAGCATGGCTCCCTTTATTAACTTCAAATCCCACAGTCCATTGTGGCCAGCATAGAGGTCTTTCAAATTCTTTAGGCTTGTTTACTCCCCCTACTGGCTGGAGGCAGGTAATGTCGCTAGGTCCAGCATGAACAGTTCAGTAAAAGCACAGAGAGCAGCTGAAGCACAGTGTTTCTCTCACTGTCATTTTTTTAGCCAAGTACCTGGCTACACTATATACACTGCTCAAAAAAATTAAAGGAACGCTTTGAAAACACATCAGACCTCAATGGGGAAAAATATGCTGGATATCTATACTATACTATAAAATTATCAACCTACAGAAGGCTAAATTCAAAGACACCCTGAAAATCAAAGTGAAAAAATTATGCAGCAAGCTAGTCCATTTTGCTGAAATTTGATTGCATCAACTCAAAATGGTACTCAATAGTTTGTATGTCCCCCATGTGCTTGTATCCATGCCTGACAACATCAGGGCATGGAGACGACGGATGGTGTCCTGGGATTTTTCCTCCCAGGAAACAATGTCCCAGAGGTGTTCTATTGGATTTAGGTCAGGCGAGTGTAGGGGCTATTCAATGGTATCATATCCTTCATCCTCCAGGAACTGGCTGCATATTCTTGCCACATGAGGCCGGGCATTGTCGTGCACCAAGAGAAACCCAGGACCCACTGCACCAATGTAGGGTCTAACAATGGGTCCAAGGATTTCATCCAGATACCTAATGGCAATCAGGGTGCCATTGTCTACCCTATAGAGGTCTGTGTGTCCCTCCACGGAAAAGCCTCCCCAAACCATCACTGACCTACCACCAAACCAGTCATGCTGAATGATGTTACAGGCAGCATAACAATATCCACAGTTTCTCCAAACCCTTTCATGTCTTACACATATGCTCAGGGTGAACCTGCTCTCATCTGTGAAAAGCACAGGGCGCCAGTTGCAGACCTGACGATCCTGGTGTTCGATGGCAAATGCCAATCAAGCTCCACAGTGCCGGGAAGTGAGCACAGGGCCCACTAGAGGACGTCGGGCTCTCAGGCCACCCTCACAAAGTCTGTTTCTACTGTAATTGTTTGGTCAGAGTGGCCTGCTGGAGGTCATTTTGTAAGGCTCTGGCAGTGCTCATCCTGTTCCTCCTTGCACAAAGGAGCAGATACAGGTCCTCCTGATGAGTTAAGGAGCTTCTATGGCCCTGTCCAGCTCTCCTAGAATAACTGCCTGTCTCCTGAAATCTCCTTAGTGCTCTTGAGACTGTGCTGAGAAATACAGCAAACCATCCTAGAGGAGTTGGACTACCTGTGCAACCTCTACACGGTCTAGGTATTGCCTCGTGCTACCAGTAGTGACACTGACCCTAGCCAAATGCAAAACGAGTGAAAAACTGTCAAAAAAGATGAGCATTTTCGGGGTGTCTTTGAATTCAGCCCTCTGTAGGTTGCTAGTTTTTTATTTCCATCAAACAATGTAGCATCCTTTTGTTCCTAACACATTACCCAGTCCATGTCAGTATAGATATCCAGCATATTTTTCCCCATTGAGATCTGATGTGTTTTCGAAGTGTTCCTTTAATTTTTTTGAGCAATGTATACATAAATTTATCTAGCTTCTTAGACCAGCCCTTCCCAACTCTGGATAGCACTAATAGCTCACTTGATTTAACTTATTGTCTAGAATTTTTTTTTTAACAAAACTGGAGATTTCTTTTAAACTCAAACTGCTGTATTCATTTTGTTGTGTATTGTGTAATCACACGCAGCAGAACAAATGACCTAAAAAAAAAAGAAGAAAATCTGAGTGGAGTGCCACTTTAAATTCAAGGGGTGAGCTCCAGAGCATTTTGGCACTATAAACGCCTTTTAGAATGCACTTAACTGGTTTGGACACCTGTTTTACACATAGAAAGAATAAATTGTCTATCCATTTGCAAGGCAATTGTAGTTCTCAGTCCATTATTCCTAATTTTTAATAACAAAATAATTTGACTACACACACTTTTATGTATTTTCCTGTAGGCTATTGAGGTATTACTTTTCAACAAGACGCTAACTGCTCGTGAAGCTTGTAACCTTGGACTGGTCACTGAAGTTTTTCCTGACAGTACCTTTCAGCAGGAAGTTTGGGCAAGGTTGAAATCTTATGCCACCTTTCCTAAAAATGTAAGTTTTTATTTAGTGGTGGTAAACCTCTGAAATGAAAAATTAACATAGCAAATCTCTCTCTAGTGTGTACTAGCCTCACTCCAAAGCATCTAATGTGATTTCCTTCTCCTCTGTCTTCACTCTATCTGCATTAGTCACTATCCTGACATTACAGAATCTTGGGGGCTGGCCCCACCCCTCCTGCATTACCAGGGCTGTTTTTAAGGCGGGGCAAAGGGGGCAGCTGCCCTGGGTCCTATCATTGTTGTGGGGCCCAAAGCAGCTGCCTCATACTTGCCAACTATCCCAGTTTAAATTCCCTTGTCCCTTGACGTTTTAGTCCTGTGCTGTGTCTCGATATCTCAGTGTGAAGTTCTGTTACTAATGCCATGTACAGATGGCTCACCTGCAGACCCTGTGTTTACATGTAAATAACCTGCATTAATATGTAAATAGCGGTTGCATTAATATGTATATCATGCCCCCTGAGGTCATATCCACCATCACTTCTGGTGAATGCTGCCCACTGGGGAGGTAATGGGGCATGCTTGAAAGTCCTGCCTACAACTGTAGTCATTAAGCCTAACATCAGCCTGTTCTGCAAAGGTAAGCAAATTGGAGGTGTAACCCTTTTTCAAAATACATGGTGCCACAGCACCCTGAATTTTGGTGCATGTGAATACGCACATCTCAGCAGATGTGTGTTGGTGTCATTAACAATGCCACTGCTGTGTATCTGCTAAAGGACAGCACAATTCTGTGGTGTCAGGAAAGCAATTTTCCATTTGTTCCAACATGCACAAATGTGAACGCAGGCTAAATGTCTCAGTTACATTGGTGGTCAGTCTAATTGGTGGTCAGTGTATTGGTGTACAATCCTTTCATTCATACTAGTGGCCAGTGTGAAGGTCCCCCTTACACTGGTGGTCAGTGTAAATTCTTCATTACCTTGGTGGTCAGTGTAAATCCTCCCTAACATTGGTGGTCGGTGTAGAAGTGTCACCTTACATTGGTGGTCAGTACAAATCTCCTCGACAATGGTTGTGTAAATTCCCCCTTACATGAAGGTCATTGCATATTCCCCCTTACACTGGTGGTTGGTGTAAATGTTCCTATTACATTGGTGTCAATGTAGAAATCCCTCTTTAAATTGGTGGGTGGCGTAAAATCACTCATTACATTGGTGGTCAGTGTAGAATCCCCCACTATATACTTGCCAAAGATTTCCAGCTTTGTTCTACATGATTCTGAATTTGCCACAGTGTACTGTCTCCTAACTAATCCCACCACTGCCACTGATCCCATCAACCCCCCAGCATTGCCACTGATCACCCCCCTCCCTCAGCATTGCCACTTATTTCAGGAGTCCTAGGATCCCTAGGAGTTTTCTGTCTATTGATGGGTCCCTTCACCTCCCCAGTCCATGGTGTGCAAGCAGTGAGGAGATGATGTGCTGTAACCTTTAGCAACCAATCAGTGAGCAGTAATGATGTCCACTAACCTCTTGCAACCGATCATTGAGCGGTAAGTATATGCAGCAACCTCTAGAAAACAATCAGTGAGCAGTAACAATGTGCAGTAACTTCTAGAAACCAATTAATGAGTGGTAAGGATGTCTAGTAACCAATCAGTGAGCAGTACGGATGTACAGTAATCTCTAGCAACCAATCAGCAAGCAGAAGTCATGTGCTGTAACCTCTAGCAAATATTCAGTGAGCCATAATGTGTGCTGTAACCTCTAGAAGCCAGTCAGTGGGCATTAATGATACATTGTAACCTCTGACAACCAATCGCATTAGCTGCTTGGTCTTATTCAGTAAACTGATTTTGAGTCTAGCTGCTATTTATTGTATGTCTCAGAGCAGGTAGAAAGCAAAATTACATGGAAGAGGGAGGCCCAAGAAAATGTTTGCCCAGGGTTTAATCAATATTAAAGATGCCCCTGTCCAGTACACAGAAGGTGATCCAGAGCCTCAGCTGTGCATGTTTCCATGAGACTGTATAGAGGGAATGTTCTTGCCCTCTACTCAGGTCTCAGATTACACTCAGCTCCCTGCTCTATGATGTGCAGTGTATGATATGAGATCCTCACTCCTGCTTTCTGGAGCTGAAAACAAAGCCTTTGATTTGTGTGTTTTAGAAGGCTGTAGAGAAGAGAGGGCTGCAGATAAACTGGTACAACTTATGTAGGAGCATTTGTTTGTTCTCTGTGTATCACCTGATTGCTTGTCACTTCACTGGGTATGTAAAGGTTTACAACCACTTTACTTATAGTAAATAGTGTTAGGCTGCTTCCATACTATATGCTATGGTAACACATGTGCATTAATTATACACCACAATATCGAGCCCTTTCCCACAATATCAAGAGCTTAGGGATAAGTGAAATAGCATATAATACCTCAATAATTGATATGACTGTTTGGTCTGAAGCAGCTACTATATAAACCTACCAATGGTAAGTATCCTTAAACACACAACATAAAGCAGTGCTAAAAAAAAACATACAATATCAAATAACAATTGTGCATTGATGAATAAAGAAATTAAATGAAAAGGTGCGATTAAGATAATTAAGTCCAAATATGCCGCAGTCCTGCACTGTATAACAGCACCGTTATAAGTGAGATCAGTCCAAACAGGGTTCAATTCCACCACTAGGAAGGAAAGCTGTCACCAACACCTCCACGAGTGAAAAAAGCCGCCCCCTCTAGATTGAACTCTTACCAGATCTAGCTGGGCAAAAGCATACACAACAAATCTTTGATCGGACGATTTCTCCCCGGATCAGACTGCAGCCAGGAGGGTGGATCACATGCTGATAAGCTCATCAGGAGAGAAAGAGATACAACTCAATAGCGTAATCTCTTTTTAAAGTTTTATTGTATTCAAATTTCCCCCCTTTTAAAAATCGCACTTACAAACAATTAAAATATACAGGCATATCGTGTATCCAGTCAGTGTACCAATAGGAATCCTGCAGGTGTCTCCTACCACACACTTCACCGCTCTCTGGTGCTGCTGGTATCTCTGATTGGCATGCTGATGTCAGTGTTGGTCGTTGTATGGTCCCACACTGACACGTTTGGTCATCCCGACATCTTCTGAGAGTGTCGGGATGTCGGGACCCTCAGGTACACTGACTAGATACACGATATGCTTGTATACTTTAGTTGTTTGTAAGTGCGATTTTCCTGATGAGCTTATCAGCGTGTCATCCACCCTCCTGGCTGCAGTCTGATCCGGGGAGAGATCGTCCGATCAAAGATTTGTTGTGTATGCTTTTGACCCAGCTAGATCTGGTAAGAGTTCAATCTAGAGGGGGCGGCTTTTTTCACTCATGGAGGTGTTGGTGACAGCTTTCCTTCCCAGTGGTGGAATTTAACCTTGTTCGGACTGATCTCATTTATAACGGTGCTCTTATACGGTGCAGGACTGCAACATATTTGGATTGAATTATCTTAATTGCACCTTTCCAATGATCTTGTGTGTTTTTTAGTGCTGCTTAATGTTGTGTGTGTACATGTGCATTAATGCAGCCCAATGCCATAAGCTAAGATGTGCTGTTTAAAGGCACCTCAGTAAATTTAAATGGGTTAGCACCACACATTAAGGTATGGTGTGCTTGGGGCGTGGCCGGATGTGATTGGGGCAAGACGTGTCTCTTCTGAGCTCCGGCTTTCCTCCTGAAAATTACCCCTTTGGAGCCCTTCAAACCAACCCTTGGCCAGATAACTGCACAGATTCAGGTAGTGGGGACTGCGTACCGCATAAAATGCCATCTTTGACCTAAAAAAAACACAAGTAGACCTGTCCGCCGCCGCCATGAGATCAAAGGCAGCTCTACTCCAAGCGTGGTGGAGACGTTGACCCTGCCCCCGCCATCTTGGCTCCTGTGTCGTCCTCGCAGAGCGGCAGGCAGCAGAGCGCAAAGATGGAGCAGGGATCAAGCGCGGGCATTGCATACTATGCACCGGAGCTATCACCACCACCACCACCCCGAGTTAGAGGTGGATACTGCGGCAATCAAGAGTCCCATCCTGGAGGCAATCACAGCGTCCAAGACTGAGTTTATGGATCGTATTGACTACCTGGCATCTGAGTGTAATCTCATCAGACACAACCTGGACAAGATCAGAGGCAGGCTCACAGCGGCAGAAGACCTCATCTCTGAGGTGGAAGATGCCTCCCACTCCCAGGGCTCTCAACTGTCTAAACTCAGGGACATGGTAAGATCACTCCAACATCACACTGATGACGCTGAGGACAGGCAGAGGAAAAATAATGTGAGGGTGTTGGGACTGCCTGAAGGTGCAGAAGGAGCCAGACCGGTCCTGTTTGCTGAACAGTTTTTAAAACCCTGCTTTTCCTGGAGGATCTCCCACCCACATACGTGGTGGAGAGAGCACACCAGGTTCCCTGCTGGGGCTAGACCCCCTGGTTCTCTTGGCCCTTTCTAGTGAGGTTTCTAAACTAGAGAGACCGTGGTATGCTCCTGGCTGAAACAAAAAAGCATCAGGGTTTAAAGTTTGAAAATGCTCACATCATGCTCTTTCCAGACTTTTCTGCGGACACAGAGGAAACGTCGCTCAGTCACGGATGTGAGGAGAAAAAGAAATAAAGTACAGCATGTTGTATGCTAGCCATCTCCAGTTCAATACAAAGGCTCAGTCAAATTCTTTGACAAGGCAAGATGCATGTGATTGGCTGGATGGTAACCTCTAACGCCACCTGGGTGCCCAATTCTCCTCGGATGAGGCCTGTTCTATTTCCATGTTTTTCTGCTACACATGGGAGGTTTTTCACTATCATGTTTGCATTGCCACCATTTTCGGTGCTGGCTAGCACGGTATGTTGCTGATGAGCGCTCTTTTCTCAGCGATGACACTCTAACCTGCGGTTTGAAAGATGCATCTCTCTTATAATTGGTTGGCAAGGAGTTCTGCATGGAGATGCACGTTTTTCATATAGCAATGCCAAACTTTCGACACCAACGGTTGGACCTTTTCAGTTTTTTGGGTTTTCGGGAGCAAGTTGCATACTTAACAATTTTTCTTCTCTATTTTTTGGTTGCAAGTTTCTTGTTTAACAGCAAAGGGGGGAGGGGTTACCATTCAGCATGTTTCTTTATTTTTTTAGATGTACCAATTATTGCTTTAGTTCAGAAATTATGTCACAGTATCTGGATAGCAACAGGTATATGTGTAATATCCTTTCCCTTTAATCTTACTGATGGATAGCAAACTCAAGATGGTGTCTTGGAATGTAAGGGGTTTGAACAGTAAATTTAAAAGAGCAGCTGTTTTTCATTACCTTAAACAAGTAAAGCCACATGTCGTCCTCCTGCAGGAGACCCACCTGGAGGGACGTAAAATCTTATCCCTGTGCACACCCTGGATTCAAAGGGCATTACACTCCACATACTCCACTTACGGAAGAGGGATTTCCATTCTAATTAGCAAGGCTGTCCCTTGCACTGTTCACCAGGTGTTCTCTGACCCGGGGGGTCGATATGTGGCTATGGTGCTGGATATATACCACCTGAAATTGTTGATTGTGAATATATACTTGCCCCCTCCTATTCAAATGAAAGTGCTGTATGATCTAATGGTAAAACTGGCTCCCTTTATTAGCCTGCCTACCCTATTCATGGGGGATTTCAATGCCATTTAGACCCCACACTGGACTCTTCCAATACCAATAGGCCTGCCTCCGCTGACCTATGCTCTTGGATGTCTGTGACTGGTCTCGCTGAGTTAAGGCGCTGGAAACACCGCAATGTCAAATCCTATTCACACTTATCTGCTACCCATAGATCCTCTGCCAGAACTGATTTGGCATTTGGCGATCCTCCACTGCTAATGTATGTTCATGACGCTGAATACTTGGCTGGGGGAACGTCAGACCACTTCCCACTTTCAGTCACCCTGACTCTCCTGGTTGGGGGGAGGTAGGGAGGCTGGAGGTTGTAGCTAGACTGGTTGCAGGAGGATCAAGTGGCTTCCCAGATACAGGGCTCCATTGCAGCTTACTGGTCAACCAATGTTGATACGGCTGAACCGACCTTGGTATGGGATGCATTTAAAGCTATGGCGAGGGGGGAATGTATCTCTGCGATAAAAGGGGCTAGGCAAACTCACAATGCACAGGGACAGTTTCTCCTAGCTAGTGAACGAGAATGTGCGAGTGCTCACACCGACTCTCCATCAGAGACCAATTATACATCTCTGCTAGAGACACTGCGACTTTTGTCAGTACACTTCTCTGAACTGGACCGCACTGAAATAGGGAAGAGGGCAGAATCGATATTTGCTCATGGAGACAAAAATGGCAAGCTTTTGGCCCTCTTGGCGGCAGATCAAACAATACCTGTCAGTATCCCTGTTATTAAAACCGCTGGGGGGAACATGGTCACTGACCCTTCCGGTATCTTGGAAGAATTGGTGCAGTATTATTCTACGCTTTACTCCCCTATACCAGCATACGACACCGGTGAGCTAGATGGGTTATTAAATGAACTCTCTCTCCCCATATTGTCAGACTCAGACGTTACTCTTCTGGATGCTGATATTCCGAGTTCCATCAAGAACTGCGTGAAAGTGTACCTAGAAGACTTGATGCTGTTTTGATGGCAAAGGGTGGTCTGATTTTGATTTCTCTTCTGTTCATTTACTTTCCATTTTGTTAATTGATAAGAATAAACAATAAAAACTTTTATTTCTGAAAGCACTCTTAATTCACAACATTTTTTTAGCACGGTAGCGTATATGCATACAGTTATCTGTAACAGGTTATAGAAGTACATCCGTACTGCTTCACAATTTCTGATGCAGCTTTAAGACACCCCCAAAGCATGTTATTTATAGGAGTTGGGTATTTTCAAAAAAACACCCTCTTTTTTTCCACACAGCTTTCCAAAACTCAAACAAAAAAACCAAAACACAGCTTTCCAAATACCTCTTTTTTTGCATTGGTACCATGGAAATACCCAGTTACCCGTGCCCTTTGTTAACAAAAGCTTGAAAATTAGCCTTGAAAAAGGCCAGAGAAAAATACCAAGAAGGTTCAGCACTATGTGCGGTATTCTTGAACTTCACGGTGGGTTCAGCGAACCAAATTTTTATATTTTATGACAATTTGTAAACATGTCCTTCTTGATAATCTGTGTGTCAGGTAGTTTATCATTTTTGATGAGCAACTGTTATGGGAAACTTAATTACAGGATGAGCTAAGAGAATATGTATAGATAAGTCTATAATTTTGTATTGAGATATAAGCAGCAAATTATAGTGCTCTGCTACAAAAGCTGACAATACACTAAACGAAATTTTCTCTGGTTTAGCATGGACCAGCCAAATTTTGATCAGTATGTGGCTGCCCACACTCAACAGACGTTGATAATTTAATTGACATGTTGAAAATTTTTTATCGATCAGCAGCTGCAGCCAATCAGCTGCACCCATTGCTGTCAGGATACAAAGTCTTGGCATGCTGGAAACCATCATCCCCCTTGTTTGTTATTCATTATTAATGTTGGCAAACATAATTGCAAATATAATCCAGAAAAGTTTGAACTATAATAATAATGTGCATGAATGTAACAAATTAACACGGCTGTCTTTTTTTTATTAGTGTCTGGCTCTCTCGAAACAGTTGGTTCGCAGTGTGGATAAAGAGAAACTTCACGCTATATGTAAAAAAGAGATGGAACTTCTCGTTCAAAGAGCAAACTCTGAGGATTCACTTAATGCTCTACAACAATTCTTCTCAAGAAAATCAAAGATCTAATTTTTTTTTTTTCCAAATAAAATGTTACTGTCCAGTAAAAATACACACAAAATATTAACGGGAAATCTTAATTTCAGTTCTAATCAAGTATAGTGTCACCAGCTCTCACTTCTTATTTCCAAATCCAGTTTTATTTTATTTTTTCATTTTAATTTTTGTCACATTACAGACATTAAATACAGTTGGCAGCATAGGATGATGCAAAATCATACATTACATTACAGTTTCATTTTTTGATCAGTCCTTTCGACTTGCAAGCCTGCTATTAGGGATGAGAGTTTTTGCATCACTAAAATGTTCAGTGAAAATCAGGACATTATGGTGAAATTCATCCAATTTCTTTGAAATGCATTGAAATTAATAGTGAACAAAACATTTAAAGAGCAACTCTACTTTCTTGTGGAAAAATTGCAAAATAAATAAATAAAACATATACAATTGCTACACACGCCATATTGTAATGAAATGTTATTAAAAAATACTTTTCCTTTTTAATCTACAGCGCAATATGGCAACCTGGAGGCGTTCTGTACACAGTTGTGCAGAACCCAGAAATGTGATTTCCTGCTTGTGTGTTTGTATGCACTTAAAGTGATTGTAAGGCTTCGTTTTTTTTGTTTTTTTTTAAATGACAAACATGTCTTACTTACCTCCACTGTGCAGTTCGTTGTGCACAGTGTGGCCCCGATCCTTTGACTTCTGGGATCCCCCTGGCGTCACTGGTAGCTCCTCTCCGCATTATATAACCCCTTAGGAGAAGCGCTGTCCCAGGGGTTACCTTGCGGGCGCGTTCCCGAGTCCAGCATTCGGCGTCCATAGACGCCAAATGTAGGACTCGGCCAGGCCCCCGCATCACTGGATTTGACAGCGGCGGGAGCCAATGGCTGTGCTGCTCTCAATCTATCCAATCAAGAGCCGAGAACCCCGGCAGAGAGGAAGAGCGCGTCTCCGGCAGGGGAATACAGGTGAGTAAAACGGGAGGGCTGGGGCCGGTCAGTGACAAATGTTTTTTCACCTTAATGCACAGGATGCATTAGCGTGAAAAAACATGAGGGTTTACAACCCGTTTAAGCTGGTCATACATTATACAATTTTCTTCTTCAATTTACTTTAGATTTACCTTCAACTATGTAGTGCAAGGACGTATCGGATTGCAAACAAAGTGTTTAGGTTTGACCTCATATTATATGGTTTTGGTAAATCTAAAGGAAAACTGTACAAGAAAATTTCTATAGCCACTTCCGGACCAGTAACATACTGGAGCTGCAGGCATCCACCCGATACCGTTTTCTTTTTTAGAGTCGGCAGTCAACTCTCTTGTAAAAGCAGTCCCAGTGGCTAACTGCTGGATTGCTTTTACAAGCAACGGGAGGGGAGTCTTCCATGGCTTTCTTGGGCTCTCCTGTCCCACCGGGCGACTAGCTGGCGCTTCATCCGGCTGGTCGGAAAGCCGATCAACTTTGATCTGAGTAAGCACTAACATTAGTGCGAAACGTCAGCTCTTTTTTTGTCTGCTGTTACCATTGACTTTGATGTGAATCTTTCCAAATAAACAAGGCTATTTTCAAGAGTGCGGCTGTCCAGAATCTCTTCCTGTTCATTGCTATCAGCAATTGCCAGCACCTACAGCCTCCGAACCGAGAGGTATTTTACTTCCTGGCTGTCGTATACCCCTGGAGCGGTGATTTCTTTTCCTCTACTTATCAATTCTGGTTTACCTGGATGTCAATGGCGCTATTTTAAAAAAATCAAAAGCATTCCAAAACACTGATCTTGGTGTTTTTAATGCTTTTAAAACAGAGGAGGGATTTGGAATTTTATAGACCCCAGATCTCTTCATAAAGAGTACCTGTCACAAGCATGTTTACATTCCTTGTGACAGCCATAAAAATGTTTAAAAAAATAAAGCAACAGTGTAAAAAAAATAAAAATAAAGTAAATTAATATTTGAAAATTTTTTTTAAAGTGCCCCTGTCTCGTTGCGCAAAGGTGAATACACGTGTTGGTCCCGTTCTACACAAGTGGGGTTTTGCCACAAACATCAGATCATGGGCAGTAATTCTAGCAATAGACCTCCTCTGTAAATCTAAAGTGGTAACCTGTAAAGGCTTTTAAAGCGTTACCTATGCATAGTAATATTAAGCCATTTTTTGCCATTGCACGGGCGTGCAAAATTTAAAGCAGACATGTTTGGTATCTATTTTCTCTGCATAACATCATCTTTTATATTTTACAAAAAATTGGGTTATGTATTTTGTTTTTTTGTTTTTTTGCATTAAAACTCAAAGTATATTTTTTCCAAAAAAAAGTGTTTGAAAAACCGCTGAGCTAATACCGTGTGACATAAATTGCAACACCCACTAATTTATTCTCTAGGAACGCTTTAAAAAACTGCTTTAAAAAAAAAAAAATATCATGTTTAGGGGTTCTGAGTAATTTTCTAGGAAAAAATACTGATCGTTACCTGTAAACAAAAAGTGCCAGAAAAGGCCTGGTCTGGAAGTGGTTTTGTATGGCCATCCTAGGTTCACACTATTGCATTTTGTGCGTGTTGTGTTTGTACACCATTCAGGTGAATGGGTCGCTGTACCTGCAGAAAACACATGAAAAAGGTCTCTGCACCTTTTCTAAAAAAAACTGCCGTATCATACACCCCAAACAGGCAGCGCGTTTAATGGCACCCCTATGCATCTGCAAAAGTGCAGTGTGTTTTGGCTGTGAACGTGTGCAATTTACACACTGTCTTGCACTGCAACAGTGTGAACATAGCCAGGGATACATGTCAGATTTTAGGCATCCTCTGCCACAAAAATTTCTTTTTTGGAGATACTCCCAAAGGGTTAATTGCTTTTAAATGGATGCAGACCTAATATTTTGCTCATTAGAACACTGCAAGTGTATCAGATGAATAATAATTAAAAAGATACTCCCATTCAGATTCACTCTGCAGACAAACAACAGCTTTTTTTCCAGGGCAGAAACAGGTAGGACAATGTACATTGATCACCCAGAGGGGATTGTTTTGTTTTTTTCAACAAAATTACATTACAATTAATTTACAGCAAAATTTGCCAAAACAATCAAACTGTTTTTTTTGTTTTTTTTGCCAACATTTGAGAGACCCATGGGAGTCTATGCCGGAAGTGGGTGCAAATACCTGTCTTTGACAGGTATCTGCACCCCCCTCCCCCCTGAAAGGTGCCAAATGTGACACCGGAGGGGGGGAGGGTTCCGAAAAGCGGAAGTTCCATTTTTGTGTGGAACTCCGCTTTAAGTATCAGTATCACTCTGTTGAATCTTAGTTGCTATATTTGTACATGTGTTTTTCCATGTAACATCATTGGAATTGAGCAGTGCTCTAAAGTATTAATATCCAGTCATGGGGTTTAGCAATACTTACTGTCAGCAACCTAAATATTACAAAAAATGGCATACTATTAAAAAATGCTTTTTACTTTATGTATTTAAAGTGGTTTAAACCTAAATAAATACAAACAAGATTGAATACAATAGATAAACTAACAATGGCACTCTGATGTAGTAATTTACCGTATTTGTTTTACAAACAAGCAGTAGTACAGGGTAAATCTTTGAAACCCAATTTGGAGAGCATGATGGTCTTTCTAATGAAGTCCAAAAATGCTTGCATGCGTTTTGGCAACATCTGCAAACTGACTTATTCACATGTTCCTATTTCCACAATGAGAAGGGGGGAAGTTATGTCAGTCAGCTAAAGTTTTAGCACAGCGGTTTAAAAAAAAAGCCCTCAAAAAACATGAAGTTGCACAGATTGCCCCTGCTGGTAGACAGTTGTAAATATGAATAATTCATAAGCAATGTTTCATATTTATTAATGCCATACAACATATGTTTCCTAATACTGTACATTATAAGCGAAATTTGAAAAACTAAACTTTGAGATAAAAAAACTCAAACACTTAGTAAATATCAATAAATAATTGTTTAGTAGCAGCATAGTAAATATTTAATAAGCTGTGGGATTTTCTGACTGTAGTAATGATAAATCAACACTTTTGCAGGAGAAACACAGGGAAAAGGAAGGCATAGTCAACAATTCCAAATGCACAATTTACACTGTGAGTTTCAACAATTCTCACAAATGCCCAAGGCTACCAATCATTCTGTCCTTTTACAAATTAAACTTTTGAAGTGCTAAGCAAACAAATATATATATTTGAAATTGTGTTTTTGGTATGAATATTTTAAAAAAATCACTACCTTTTCTTCAACTGTTTATAGAACGAATATTGGTAAACGTGCACATTCATATAGGACCGTTAAAGTTTTAATCCATAGTATCCTGCAATGTTAAATGAGAAGATATTTCATATATAATTTAAATCTGAGCAGTAGCATCTCGACATCGTCACATAATGTAGCTGAAAAAGTTTTATTTTACCTACTTCAGCCCCGGAAGGTTTTACCCCCAGAGCACTTTTTGCAATTTGGCACTGCGCTGCTTTAACTGGTAATTGCGCGGTCATGCAATGCTATACACAAACTAAATTTGTGTCCTTTTTTCATACAAATAGAGCTTTTTTTTTGGTGGTATTTGATCACAACTGGGATTTTTATTTTTTGCGATATAAACGAAAAAAGACCAAACATTTTGCAAAATAATTATATTTTCTACTTTTTGTTATAAAAACAATATATATATCCAATATACTCAATTTTAATCATACATTTAGGCCAAATTGTATTCAGCCACATCTTGGGTAAAAAAAAAAATTCAATAAGCGTATATTTATTGGTTTGCACAAAAGTTATAGCGTCTACAAACTATGGTACATTTTCTAGAATTTACGCAGCTTTTAGTTAATGACTACCTATCTCATTTCTTGAGGTGCTTAAGTGGCAGGGCAGTACAAAACCCCTCCATATTACCCCTTTTTGGAAAGTAGACACCTAAAGGAATTTGCTGAGATGCTTGTTGAGCCCATTGAATATTTTATTTTTTTGTCACAAGTGATTTAAAATTGACGAAAACAAAACTATTTTTACACAAAGTTGCCACTGAAATGATATATTGCTCACACATGCCATGGGTATATGTGGAATTACACCCCAAAATACATTCTGCTGCTTCTCCTAAATATAAGAATACCACATGTGTGAGACTTTTTGGGAGCCTAGCGGCGTACAGGTCCCCAAAAACCAATCACTGCCTTCAGGCTTTCTAAGGGTGTAAATTTTTTATTTCACTCCTCACTACCTATCGGTTTCGGAGGCCAAGAAATGCTCAGATAGCACAACCCCCCCCCCCCCCCCCCAAATGACCCCATTTTGGAAAGTAGACACTCCAAGCTATGTGCTGAGAGGCATGGTGAGTCCATGGAATATTTTATATTTTGCCACAAGTTTCAGGAAAATTACAAATTTTATTTTATTTATTTTTTACACAAAGTTGTCACTTACAGTACCTCAGAAAAGTGAGTATATTCCTCACATTTTTGTAAATATTTTATTATATCTTTTCATGTGACAACACTGAAGAAATTACACTTTGCTACAAAGTAGTGAGTGTACAGCTTGCATAACAGGGAAAATTTGATGTCCCCTCAAAATAGCTCAACACAAAGCCATTAATGTCTAAACTGCTGGCAACAAAAGTGAGTAAACAATTGGGCCCAATTAGCCATTTTCCTACCCCAGTGTCATGTGACTCGTTAGTGTTACAAGGTCTCAGGTGTGAATGGGGAGCAGGTGTGTTAAATTTGGTGTTATCGCTCTCACTCTCTCATACTGGTCACTGGAAGTGCAACATGGCCCCTCATGGCAAAGAACTCTCTGAGTATCTGAAAAAAAAGAATTGTTGCTCTACATAAAGATAGCCTAGGCCCTAGGCTATAGTAAGATTGCCAAGATCCTGAAACTTAGCTGCAGCACGTTGGCCAAGACCATACGGCGCTTTAACAGGACAGGCTCCACTCAGAACTCGCCATGGTCAACTAAAGAAGTTGAGTGCACGTGCTCAGCGACATATCCAGAGGTTGTGTTTGGGAAATAGACGTATGAGTGCTGCCAGCATTGCTGCAGAGGTTGAAGGGGTGTGGGGTCAGCCTGTCAGTGCTCAGACCATACGCCAAACACTGAATCAAATTTGACTGCATGGCTGTCATCCCAGAAGGAAGCCTCTTCTAAAGAACCCTGTCCTGTGGTCTGATGAGATGAAGATAAACTTATTTGGTTCAGACGGTGTCAAGCGTGTGTGGCGGCAACCAGGTGAGGAGTACAAAGACAAGTGTGTCTTGCCTACAATCAAGCATGGTGGTGGGAGTGTCATGGTCTGGGGCTGCATGAGTGCTGCCGGCACTGGCGAGCTACAGTTCATTAAGGGGACCATGAATGCCAACATGTGACATACTGAAGCAGAGCCTGAACCCATAGACTGGGCCGCAGGGCAGTATTCCAACTTGACAACGACCCCAAACACACCTTCAAGACGACCACTGCCTTTCTAAAAAAGCTGAGGGTAAAGGTGATGGACTGGCCAAGCATGTCTTCAGACCTATACCCTAGTGAGCATCTGTGGGGCGTCCTTAAACGCAAGGTGGAGGAGCGCAAGGTCTCGAACATCCACCAGCTCCGTGATGTTGTCATGGAGGAGTGGTAGAAGCCTCCAGTGGCAACCTGTGAAGCTCTAGTAAACTCCAAGCCCAAGAGGGTTAAGGCAGTGCTGAAAAATAATTGTGGCCACACAAAATATTGAGACTTTGGGCCCAATTTGAACATTTTTACTTAGGGGTGTACTCACTTTTGTTGCCAGCGGTTTAGACATTAATGGCTGTGTGTGGAGTTATTATGAGGGGACAGCAATTGTACACTGTTATACAAGCTGTACACTCACTACTTTACATTGTAGCAAAGTGTCATTTCTTCAGTGTTGCCACATGTAAAGAAATATTTTCAAAAAT
Source organism: Lithobates septentrionalis (assembly GCA_037952835.1). NCBI lineage: Eukaryota > Metazoa > Chordata > Amphibia > Anura > Ranidae > Lithobates > Lithobates septentrionalis. Next base: position 656,814 of record JBBDGP010000451.1, read on the forward strand.
GTGAGGGGTGTACTCACATTTGTGAGATACTGTAAATGATATATTGCTCAAACATGCCATGGGTATATGAGAAATTACACCCCAAAATACAGTGGAACCTTGGATTACAAGCATAATCCGTTCCAGGAGAATGCTTGTAATCCAAAGTACTTGCATATCAAACGAGTTTCCCCATAGAAGTCAATGGAAATGAAGATAATTTGTTCCACATTGACTTCTATTGCATGCAATACCGCATGTGGCCAGAAGTGGGGGGGGGGGCGTCAGAGAGGCTCGGAAACCGCTTGGATACACTCGGAAACCCTCCGAGAGGCTCTGAAACACTCGGGAATGGAGTATTTCCGAGTGTTTGTGTATTTCCAAACGGCTCTGAATGTCACCGGCGCCCCTGCACCTCTGGCCAAATGCGGTACTGCACACCGCAGGGGCTTGAATCCTGCTAGTTTTGCGAGACAACACTTGCAAACGCTCGTTAACCGCGTTACTCGCAATCCGAGGTTCCACTGTATATTCTGTGGCTTCTCCTGAGTATGGGGATACCACATCTGGCAGTCTAGCTGCGTACAGGGCCCTGAAAACCAATCACTGTCTTCAGGCTTTCTAAGGGCATAAATTGTTGATTCACACAGGCATGTGTGAGCAATATATCATTTAGTGACAACTTTGTGTAAAAAAAAAAAAAAAATTGTAATTTATACAATTATAAATATAAAATATTCCATGGACTCAACATGCCTCTCAGCAAATAGCTTGCGGTGTCTACTTTCCAAAATGGGGCCATGTGGGCGGGTTTGAACCGTCCTGGCATTTTATGTCCAACATTAGAAGCTTATGTCACACATCACCCACTCTTCTAACCACTTTAACCACCAAGTCCTTTCTGACACTTTTTGTTTACATGAAAAAATTTATTTTTTTGTTAGAAAATTACTTTGAACCCCCAAACATCATATATCTTTTTTAAAGCAGAGGCCCTACAGATTAAAATGATGGGTGTTGCATTTTTTTTTCACACAGTATTTGCGCAGCGATTTTTCAAATGCATTTTTTTTAGAAAAACAAACCCTTTTTAAAAAAAATTTTAATTGGAAAAAAACAACTTTATTTGAATGAAAATCATTTTACAATGTAGTTACTTATGTGAAATAATAAACATTACATTTTAACAGGCATTTTGTGTGAGATTCTTCCTACATACAAACATGTTAAGGTACAAGGTTATGATGGTGAATACATCCAGTATATAAGAGACTTCATGTCATTCTACTACCAATATATTTTTAATTGAGATTTACCTGTTTTAGACCTTCATTAGAACAGTCATCTTCTACTTTTATCTAAGTAGGCCTGTCTGCGAGGCATTAGGGTGGTTTAAGCACGTTTCTCCATCCTCTAACCATCTATCCCACACCTTTGAGTACTTATGTGCACATTTTCTATGGGCATATACTAACTTTTTAAATGGCAGTGCATCATTAACATCCCTCTTCCATTGGCGTATGGAGGGAGACTGAGCCTGCATCAATACCTTAGCTATGCCTTTACGCTCCATAAACAGAGTTTCCTTTAGAAATGTAGCTTGGTATTTGTCAATTTCTACATCTGGCAGAAGTCCCAGAAGACAGTTTGGGGTCCAATACCACCGGGGATCCCATATTGTCATGTCAGAATCGGACAATCTGTGTCCAATATGTCTGTATATTTGGGCAGCTCCATATGAGATGGAAGAACGTACCTGGTGCTACATGACACAAATGTCATGACGGGTCATATGTACGGAGAAATTTTGCCTTTTTTTAGGGGAGTCAAGTATGCTTTGTGTATAATGTATATTTGTGTCAGTCTGTCTGATAGCTTAGGGGATGTCAATCTGGTCCCTTCCATTATTTTATCCCAGTCTTCTTCCCCTATGGGGCCTATGTCTTTTTCCCATTCCATTTTTGCCTTCTGTGCAGTAGCATTTGATCTACTGTTTCTAATCTGCAGGTACAGAGTTGAAATTAGTTTAGAGGGTTCCTCTCCCAGTATTACATCCAGGACTGGGGGAGAATCCGACACCACTTCCATATTTGGTATTTGTGTTTTTAGTGCATGGCGAAGTTGCAAGTACTTAAAAGCCATCTGGTTAGGGAGGGTATATTCTTCCTTAAGCACCTGAAACTGCTTGAGTCAGATAGCACCTGATGAATGTATATTATGCCATATGCAGCCCATACTGTTGAGTCTGACAGGTATTCTAACTCCGGCAGGTGTTTGTTAAACCATAGTGGGGTGTGGGTATGAATTTTCCCAATGTTTTGCTTTTTCAACGTGATTTCCCATATTCTTTGATGATGGAGCAACATTCCCATATTATAACTTGGGAGTTTTTTTAGTAATTTGTTTCCCTCTAAGGATAGCTTGTATCGGGGTAAATGCTGGATGTCCCGGTTTGTTGCATACTAGGGATCTATAACGTTGCATTTCCTCTTTATTAAAGTGGTATATATGGTAGAGTAGAGCTGCTAAGTAATAATCTTGTAGATCAGGAAGGGACACTCCTCCCCTATCTGTGGGGTTCTTTAAAACATGCCAAGCCAATTTGCGTCTGCCATTACCCCATACAAAAGAGTTTAATATGGCTTCCATTTGTTTAAATACTTTTAAAGGAATATATGGAGGGGCATGCCAAACCATATATAGCATTTTGGGTAGCAAAATCATTTTTATTATATTTATACGTCCCATCACCCCCAATGGCAGCCTGGACCATGTCTGGGTTTTGGACTTTATTAGGTCAAATAGGGGTGTAACATTTAAGTGTGTGTAGTCAAAGTCCTGGTGACCTCTACCCCTAGGTACTTAATTTTAGATACTCTGGGTAATGGAAGAGTTGGGATTGTTTTGGGGGGGGGATGTCCAGTGGGAGAATTTGAGATTTGTCCCAGTTAATACGCAATCCCGAGTAGCTACCCATTTTTTCAATAATTTCGAGTGCAGCCTGCAGTGAAGGTCCTTGGTCTGCCAGATACAGAATTGTGTCATCACCATATAGACCTATTTTATCTACTGTATGACCTTTTCTCAGTCCCTTTATATTAGAGTCTGCTCTAATGGCAATTGCCAGTGGCTCCGCCGCCAGGGCATATAGTGGGGGGGACAGGGGGCATCCCTGCCGTGTACCCCTCCCCAGAGGGAATTGCTCCGAAAGCCAGCCATTAACAAATACCCTTGCTTTAGGTGTCTGGTAAAGAAGCTTAACCCACTGCATAAACTTTGGACCAAAGCCATAATTATGTAGGCACTCCCACAGATACGGCCATTCTACGGAATCAAAGGCTTTGGCAGTGTCGAGTGCTACCACCACCCTGGTTCCGGAATTGTCATGCTGAGCCTGTATGTTCATATATAATCTCCTAATGTTCATGGCAGTGTTTTTTCCTGGCATAAATCCTGTTTGGTCAGGATGTATTAACGTGAGTATAACTGTGTTCAATCTATTGGCCAGTATTTTAGCTAGTATCTTTATATCCACCTGTAGGAGTGATATAGGCCTATATGACTCAGGGTAATGGGGATCCTTGCCCGGCTTAGGGAGTACAATTATCTGGGCCTCCTGCATGGATAAAGGGAGCGAATTTGTGTCAAATATGGATTGATAAAGATCCTTGAGTTTAGGTATGAGCGTTTCTGAATATGTTGCATAGAACTTCAGGGGTAGTCCATCTAGTCCAGGAGCTTCAGACTTTGCCAGTTGGGCAATCGCATCGGAAATATCCTGTGTAGTTATGGGTGCATCTAGTAATTTCACTTGTTCTGGTTTTAATCTAGGGAATTGGATAGTGTTTAAGTACGCCTGTAGTTCCGTTTGTGTATGCGTTGTACGGGCTTTATATAGGTTTTTAGAGAATTGTAAAAACTGGGATGCCACTTGGAAGGGGTCTGTAATACTATTTCCCTCCGTGTCTATTAAGGAAACTACTACCGGGGGCCTGTCGTCCATGTGAGCTAGATAGGCTAATAACCTGCCTTCCCTCTCCCCCTGTTCATATACTCTCTGCCTACAGAAAAATATACTTTGCTTGGCCTTTTCAGTGCATAATTGTGTTACCATGCGGGACTGTAATTTTACCCTGCCTAGGTTTTCGGGAGTGGGATTGGCGTTATAAATTGTTTCCAGCTCTTGTAGCTTGTCAGTTGTTAATTGTAGTGATAGATTGGATGTCTGTTTTAGTCTATTTATTCTGGTGGTAAGAATCCAACGGGCCTGTTCCTTAAAGTCATCCCAGAATGCGTTGAGGGAGGGTGGGATTCTAGGTCTATCAAGGAAGTATTTAATCTCTCTTTCAATGGATTCATGGTCTGTAAGGGCCAACAGCCAGCGGGGGTTTAATCTCCATATGCGTATAGGGGGGGCATTCCCCAGAGATACTGTCACCCAACATGGGGAATGGTCTGATAATAACCTTGGTGCAATCCCTGACCCCGTGACTTTAGGTAGTAGAATCTGGGACACCAGTACAAAGTCTATTCTAGACATGGTATTATGGCTTGTGGAATGGCACGTATATGCTCTGGTTGTTGGGTTGCTGTGCCTCCACACATCTACTAGGGCAAACTCCGTCATGGTGCGAGATAGTCTGGTCTGCGTGGATGCGCCTAGTGGAACCCCTATTTGTGTCGGTCGGTCTAGATATGGAGACATTGTCCTGTTAAAGTCTCCCATCCAAATTGCTGGTATTGTCGGTTGTTGCGCTATAAACTCTAGGCCCTCTGCTACAACATCCGGTTTATATGGGGGGGGGAATGTAGCTGGCTATGATTAGCAAGGGGGTTCCTCCAAGTGCATGTATAAAGATATATCTAAACTGCCGGTCAGTCTCCAAAGCAATCAATTCAAATGGGGTGGATTTAGCCACTAGCACCGTGACCCTCCTGGAGAAGTTCGTATGTGTGCTGTGATATGCCCATCCCACCCAGGGGCGCCGCAGCGCTGCCTGCAGATGCCCAGTGACATGTGTCTCCACCAGTGCTACAATGTCTGCCTTTTGTCTTTTAATAAATGTTAGTATAGCTGTACGTTTAATTTTATCCCGCATACCTCGCACATTCTAAGTCATAAATTTAATATCTGTCCCGTTGATCATGACTTACAGGGGATACATATACCGGCAGGGTAGCGCACCTCATCAACACACATTGCCTAATCACTTTAAGAACATCTCTAGAATTCACACAATAACCACATAATTTCAGGTTCTTTTTCCAACACAATAACTTGCGCACAACGGTGCAACATTTCCCAATGCTTTGATCTACTGATCTGGCATTTTCCTTCCCTCCCAGCTTTTCACCTCCCCAACTTGGCGAATGCATACTGTACCCATGAACCACTGTTTGGATTTTCTTCTAGCCTTCCAAACTGACTGTAGGTGTTTTACTTAAACCAGCAACCTTTATATGAGTTAGCGTCCAGCTGTCAACATTGGCTGGAGGTGCAGTACTTGGGGTATTATGAGCTGGAACGTTCAATGTAAAAAAGTAAAGAAAAAAAAATAAGGGTTGCATACGAAGTAGGGGCGATTATTCACTGTCTGAGGCATGGATAAGTCACAGGGGATGTCCTATGTGTCTCTTGTTCTGTCTGAGTGAGACTCTCGCTGCAAGAATATATAGTCATCCTGGTGTGCTAGATATTTGGAGCCGCAGCCCCACAGTATCTACATAAATGCGCTGTGGGGGCATTACAATACAAAGGTTGATACACTCTGTAGTCCAAGTATCTGTAGATCCAAAGCCGTGTATATATGAATGTCAGCAAGCTGAGGGTTTCCCCCACCTCCCCAGAGTTGTCGCAAGAGGAGCTGACCCTCTATCTTCAGTAGAGGAAGTCTCCAGTTTCACATTCGGTAATGCTTGGGTCGTAAGAATGGGGGAGGGGAGGGGGCAAAGACAAAAGGAGAGGGAGGCTTTCGAACTTTTGTGTAAGAAAATATAATAAATGATGGGGTGAAGTTACCCCCCCCCCCCCCCCCCCACAGCAAAGAGGACAATTAGAAGAAAAATGGAGCCTGATATCTTCTGCCAATGGCAACAGTACTCACAGTATCCGGCCGTATATCCGGGCGTCCACGCCGGTCCAACCAGTGTGCTGCCGCCTTTGGGTCTTCAAAGAATAAGGCCTTGCCATCCTCCTCCACTCTCAGTCTGGCCGGGAACAACATAGCATATTTAAGGTGTGCCACCCTGAGTCGTCTCTTGACATCTTGGAACTGTGCCCGTTTTCTTTGAACTTCATTAGAGAAGTCAGGGAACACTGCAACATGACCATAGTAATGTTTCCCTTCTCTCTGGTCAACCTCAGAATTTTGTCTCTATCTTTAAAGTTGAGGAACTTGGCGATGAAGGTCCTGGGGGGGCTCCCACTGGTGGAGGTTTAGCTGGGATGTGGTGCGCCCCTTCCACAGCGAACATGACTGAGAAGGCTTCCCTCCCAAAATGTTGGATCAGGAGGGATTCCAGATATTCAGCAGGGTTGGAACCTTCAGCCTTCTCAGGTAAACCGATGAAACGAAGGTTGCATCTTCTTAAACGATTCTCCATATCGTCTTGATGAGCGTGTAGCTGGTGGATCTGGCGCTGCAAGTCCTCCGTGGTGTGGCTCAGGGGATGCAGGATATCTTCTGCTGCTCCGATGCGTGTCTCGGTTACCCTATCTTTTACTTTAGATAAGTCCTGACGCAGCAGGGAAATGTCAATATTGACCTCATCAATTTTGGCGGTGAGTGTCCCCTGCAGCGCCGCTATGGCATCCAAGACCTTAGCTGTGTCTGCGCTTTGATGGTCCGTTGTTGAGCACGTGCCGTCGTCTTCCCTGGCCTGTGAGTCTTGATCTTGATGGCGGTATTTGGCTAACTTATCCACCGCCTCGGAGGTCCTTTTCGGCGGAGACATGGTTCTTCGCTGCTCCAGGATATGTATCGCAGGACCTTCCCCAGGTGGAGCAAGATGGCCGCTGCACCGGTGATTAGGCTGGAGCCGTGCCCCGCTGCCAAGTCAGTCGCAGGCTGTGTGTATGGCTATGTTGGGGGTGTAGATACTCAGAATGTCCCTCTGGAATGTAGCGGAGCGTAGGCCAGACAGGAGAGCCAGAAGAACACAGTGTCCACCGCCGGGTCCAGCAAGATGGCCTTTCCCAGGGGCAACAGAGAGCGTGGGTCACTGCAAGCAGGTCCCCACTTTTTAAATTTTAATTCACAAAACACACTATATTGCCCAAATGTTTGGTAAAAAATAAAATCAGAAAATTTTCTATCAAATACTTACCGTAATTTTCCTTTCCTGATGGACTCCATGGCAGCCTATGTGTGGGTTAACCACGCCTCCTCTCCAAGTTTACAGACGATAAGGATGCAGGTTCTATGCAATAATGCACATGAAAATATTAATGGAGGCCCACGAGGCCGCTTTGCAGATGACATCTGAAGCCACGTGTTGGGCCGCTGCCCAGGAAGTCGCCATGCCCCTGGTTGAATGTGCCATCGCCGCATCCAGAGGAGCCAAGCCCTTAGCCTTATTAGCCTGCTGGATGGTTTGGACGATCCAGGCCGCAATCGTTCTGGTCGAAAACTTGTTTCCCCTTGCTACTCCCGGAGTGTAGGATAAACAGATGATCCGAGCGTCTAAAAGGAGGAAGTAGCTTGCAGGTATTCCTCTAGTATTTCTCCTATATACAGTGGGTGAGCCTCTGCGGCCCCTGGAGCCCTGAATGTAGTCAGGACAATCTCTTGATTCACATGGAAAACTGACGTGACTTTAGGATTTGAACCGAGCATAGGGATGAGAACCACCTGGTCCAGAAAGAAAGTCAGGAATGGTTCTTTATGGCCAAAAGACCCAATCTCAGAGACCCTCTTGGCCGATGTGATGGCCACGAGGAAGGCGACTCTTGCGGAAAGATCTTTGATAGAAATCGGATCGGTTCCCGTGGTAATATGTCCAGAAAGTGAGTCGAGAACAAGAGTGAGATCCCACTTGGGGAATCTTGTCCTACTTTGGGGCCTGAGTCTTGCCGCCCCTCTGAAGAACTGTCAGATTCGAGGGTGAACAGCTCATGACGTTCTGGAGAAGGCTGACAGGGCTGAGATTTGAACCCTGAAGGAGCTGATGGACAGAGCCAGATCTAGACCAGATTGTAAGAACTTCAGGACGTCTTGAATTTCTGGATCTGTATGACCTTCCTGTAGAGGATGAAAATTCCACGAACTTGGCCCATATTCTCTAGTAGACCTTATTTGTGCTTGCCCTTCTCAAATTCATGAGAGTGGAAATTACACCTGGCGCATAGCCGAGGGTTTCCAGCCGCTCCCTCTCAAGAACCAGACCTTCAGTCCCAATAGTGCCGGGCAAGGGTGCAGGACTGCCCCCTGAGATAGAAGGTCCAGCCTGAGGGAAAGAGGTACCGGGTCACGAAAGCTGAGCTGGGTCAGGAGGGGGAACCATGGCCTGTTTGGCCAGTAAGCAGCTATTACCACCATTTTGACTGCTTCCGCTCGGAGTCTTTGCAGAAATCTAAGAATGACCGGGAACAGAGGAAAGACATATGCTGAAGCTCCACCGATCTTTTAGGGCATCTACTCCAAAGGCCTGGCTGCACCAGCCCCAGGTGTAATACTTCCTGATCTTGAAATTGCAGGGGGATGCGAGCAGGTCCACTTCGGGATCGACACTCAAGGACAGGATCCACCTGAACGTCTCCGCGTGAAGGGGTCATTCGTTGTTGTCTAGTTGCACACGAGACAGGAAGCCCGCCTGGACATTCTGGGCCCCGGGAACGAAAACTACAGAGATATTGGCCAGGTTTTTCTGGGCCCATGACATGATAGGCTCGACTTCTTGGAGCAAGGTGGAGCTCTGAGTCCCCCCTTGTCTCTTCACATAGGAGACCACTGTGGTGTTGTCCATTCTCAATAAAACTGATACCCCTTTCAGGAGATGACTGAAGGCCTGAAAGGCACACTAGGCTGCCGCAGTTCCAGGACATTCAAGCCTGGGTTGTGGAGACGGGCATCCCACCTGCCTTGTGCCAGCTCTGACCTGCAATGGGCTCCCCATCCGACACCGCTGGCGTCGGTCATGACCGTGACCAACGAAGCAGGGGCGATGGAGTGGCACGTGAGCAGGTTCCTGCATTGTAGACACTGAAGAGGCTGTTCTTCTTTACTGTCGTTATGTGAATAAGTTGATTGCTGTCTCCTGAATCCCATTGCTGGAGAAACCCTGTCTGGAAAGGGCATAGCCTCCACAGAGACCATTTGATCATAGGGGTCATAGAGATCATTGTGCCAATGATTTTGAGGCACTGTGAGGCCCTCAGACGTGAGGAGGTTAGAACCCGTGACACGTCTGAGGGCCTGAGGACCCGTACTTTCCACAGTGTCAAACTGGGCGTATAGGTATACCAGGAGCTGTACTGGTTCCAGATGGCTTTTTTCTCGGTTTAGCAGCCAACCAAACTTGAGCAGTGTGGTGATGACCTGAACTCTGTGGATCAGCAGATGCTCCTTGTCTTGAAATAGCAACAGAAGGTCGTCGAGATAGTGGTACAGCCGTATTCCTTTTGTTCTGATGATGGTCACCACGGCCAGAAGAACTTTCGATAAGACCCGAGGTGACGTTTTCAGCCCGAAAGGGAGGCAGGTGAACTGTAGATGTTTTTGCCTGACTGCAAACCGGAGGTATTTGCGAAATTCTTCTGCTACAGGCACATGGAAATAGGCATCGTTTAAGTCGATTGGGACTAGCCAGTCGTCTGGCTGCATGGCTTGCTGGATGGTAGACAGAGTCTCCATTTTGAATCTTTTGCGCTTTATAAACTTGTTTAAGTAGGTTAAGTCTATCACGGGGCGCCATGAGCCATTTTTCTTTAACACTAGGAAGAGAGGGGAGTACAACCCTTGGAATTCTTCGCCTTTTGGGACAGGCACCACGGCTCCCTGTGCCATCAGCAAATCCACATAGGACAGTAGTACCTGCTTTTTTTTCTTCTGACCACGGTAGCAGGGTAGAAACAAAACTGAGGGGAGGAGTACTGGTGAAGGACCATGTGTGGCCTGAGGAGACCGTCCTGATGGTCCAGTAGTCCGAGATTGAGGCCAACCAGGTGTGCCGGAAGAAAAGCAAACGTGCCCTAACCCGACCCACCTGGGCGGGCCCAATCTCAAAACGACTTAGCCGGTTCAAGTCCACTGGACGCCTGGCTTTTGGCAGACTTTTGGAAGGAAGTCTGGCCCCTCCTCCAATTCCCTCTGAAATCCCGGCCAGGCCTGTAGGAGAACACTTCCCTTAAAAGCTCAGTGCTGCGTCTTCTCTGCTGGGGCCTCTTCTGGCCAAACAGGTGCCTATCCTGGGGAAAGAAGCTCGACTTTCTACCAGTGGCCCGTGCTATGGCGCTATCCAGCCTGTTGCCAAACAACGAGGGCCCTTCAAAGGGGATCCTACACCAGACTTGCTTGAACGCTGGATCAGCGAGCCAAGGGCGCAACCATAAGGCCTGCTTAGCCGTGACCGAGGATAGCATAGTCCGGGCCAACAGGCGGATAAGATCGATGAAAGCAGCTGCTAGCTTCAATTCTTGGACAGCCAAACCCCTGGCCAGTTCTTCTGAGATGCCCCTAAGCACGGAATCCACATTTTCTGTCCATGCTTCCACTGCTTCGGACATGGCCGCCAGGGCCAAGGCGGGCTTGCAGGCCATACAGACTACCCCATAGATTCTCTTGAGATCTTGATCTATTCTCCTCTCAAGCCCATCCCTGAAGGACACGGCATCCTCCAGAGGAAGAGTAACGTGCTTAACTAGTCGCATCAGTCTATCAGGGGAGCATTTTCCAAGTACTTCACGTCATCTGCCTTGAAGGGGTAGAGTCTTGTAGTTTTATTTGACAACAAAGTCTTCTTGTCCACTTTACCCTATTCCTCCACAATAATGTCTTTTAACTCTGACAGGAGTGGAAAATTAGAGTGCTCCTTTCCTAAGTGCTTAAAGAATTTTCTTTGCTTAGCTGGGGGAGTGGAAGGATCTTCCCATTTGAGGGTCTCTTTGACCGCTTTTTTTTTTTTTTTGAAAATTATTTCTATTGCATGTTTTGTACACAACAAAACATAAAACAATTAACAACTAGCGCGCCTACAGTACCCATGAGTCAATATGTAATGATACATTACAATTCTACAAATGTGGCAATAATTGCTGAAGATACATCAAAAGCTCGGTACAATTTTCCTGATCCCAACGTGACCTAGGATAAGCCCTAATAACCTCTTCAAAACATTAAAAGTTAGCGATACTCAATTTCTAGCTCCCAACTCCAGGTGTTGAGAGATATCTCAGCAAATCAGCAGTATATCACCCCTGTCCATTAAGCCATTTCAGGTGCAGCCAACCATACATGCCAGACTCTGTCATACTTCACTGGGCAACCTCTGTTTATGTAAGTATCTTTGTATAAAGGGAGGCTATTGTTCACCAAACGTTTCCATTGGACTAAAGAGGGGGGTGTATGTTTCCTCCATTGCATTGCAATATTCTTCCAGGCGTAGAAGAGTAATAAGCCAATCATTGTGCGTTTGGCTATGGTCAGTATGACAGTTTCCAGGAGTCCTAGAAGGCATATCTCCATTACCGGTGGAAGTGTGACCGATGTGATCCTATCAATCAAATCAAGCTTCTTCCAATATTGTTGGACCTTAGGGCACTGCCAGAAGCTATGGGAGAAATCTCCTGGCGAGGCGCCCTTTGCTGGGCCTCCAGAAGTACCGGAGTGAGGTTTAATGGGATAAAGTCTGAAGCTTGGGAGGAGACATGAAATCCCAAATATTTAAAGAAGTTCACCCATTTGAGGGGGTTATCGGGGGGATGTAGTCTTAGCTGCCTGATCTATGGGGAATAGGAGGGATGTGGACAAATTGACCCTGAGTCCAGTGACTGCAGCAAAATTATCTAAAACTGCACCCTGCAGCGACGGACCGGCGTCATTAAGGAAAAGTAACATATCATCCACGTACAAGGCTACCCGCTCCTCCAGCAATCTAACACGAAGACCTTTAATGTGTGGCGAAGAGCGCAGTGCTTCGGCCACCGGTTCAATAGCCAGAGCGAACAATGCCGGAGAAAGAGGGCAGCCCTGCCTAGTTCCTCTAAGGAGCCTGAAGGGGGCAGATAGTCCGCCACTCAGGCGCACCGACGAAGTGGGACTTTGGTATACCACCTGAAGCCATTTGATAAAGAGTAGGGGGAATCCCATTCTGTGCATCATTTCCCATAGGAAGAGCCACTCAACCGTATCAAAAGCCTTTTCTATATCAAGTGAGGCCACCATCCATGATCCCCTGTTAATGCATTGAGCATGTATGTTGGTGAACAACCTTCAAAGATTGACATCCATGGGTCTATCACTGAGAGCAACAGGGGGTATAACCAAAGGGCCAGGAGCTTAGTTAGGATTTTTAGATCGTTATTCAATAACGCAATGGGCCAGTAGGAAGCACAGGAAATGGGGTCTTTGGGGGGCTTATATATTAGTGTCAGGTGTGCATGATACATGGATGCTGGCAGTCTTCCGTTAGCTAAACAGGTGGTGTATAATTGGGTCAATAGAGGTGCTAATAAGTCTGCATGCATCTTGTAAATGTCAATTGGGAGTCCATCGGGCCCTGGCGCATTGCCCGAGGGAAAGGACTGAATGACCTTTTGGACTTCTGAGATCGTAAACGGTTGAACCAGAGTCTCTCGCTCCTGATCAGACAGACAGCCCAGTGCCAACGGGTCCAACAGAACATTTAATGACTTAGGCTGGAAATCAGAGGGGAGAGGAGGTATATAGAGTCTCGTAGAAGGTGTTGAAAGTTTGCAAAATGTCCGAGGGGAGGTAACTGTCCCTCCCGCAGGGGTCTGCAGGGTGGAAATGAGAGTGTGAGGTTGGTCGTGCTGTGCCATCATGGCCAAAAGACGGCCATCCCTCTCACCCTGTTCGAAAGTCCTCTGTTTACCTTTGTAAATTTCGAGTCGTGTTACCTCGGTCAGGTGTAGTTGTAGATCTCTCTGGGCTGCCATTAGCTAATCAAAATGAGCAGGTGTGGGATCACTGCTGTAAGTAGTGGCGTGGTCTGTCACCGACTGCTGCAGCGACTGAGTCTCAGTCTTCTGCTCTTTCTTTATGTTAGCAATAGAGGAGATATATTGCCCTCTAGTATAAGTCTTAAATGCATCCCAAATAATGTCGGGAGAGGAGGACCCAGTGTTCTGTTCCCAGAACTCAGTTAACAACTCAGAGAGATCTGGATGGGAGACCCATTGTGCACCCAACCTCCATAGCGCCGCGCTCGGGGAGGCCGGAGAGCGGAACACTACAGCCAGAGGGCTGTGGTCAGAGAGCCCACTTGGTAGAAACGTTGCCTCCAATACATCCGCCAACAGCGCGGGATTTGAGAAGGCCAGGTCTATTTGTAATGCAGTCTTGTAGGAAGCTAAAAAGCACGAAAAGGCCCTGGTGGAAGGGTGTTTCCACCTCCAGATCTACACCAGTCCCATCGCCTGGGCCCAGGCGGACAGGTGTATACAATCATCTTTAGATGAGGCTGGCCTATCAAGTTCCGGGGACATGGTGGCATTAAAATAACCCATAACTAGAAATTTTTCCCCCGGGCCAAAGGGTGCAATCTTCTCTAAAACAGCATATAATATTGCGGGAGAGAACGGGGGGGGGGGGGATGTACAGGTTGATAACAATGTATCTTTGAGACCAAAGTGAGAACACAACTATTGCACATTTCCCTTGTGGGTCTGTACTTATCTCCTCAACCACACAGGTTGTGTGGATAAGGATCGATACACCCCTAGCATAAGTGGAGTATGTGGCGTGGACCGCCCGCTGTATCCACGTTTTTGGAATGTCAGGATTTTGCTGCCCATGAGGTGGGTCTCCTGAAGGAGAATAAGCGGAGGGGAGTGAGATTTTAGATATTGAAATAGGAGGGCTTGCTTGAATTTAGAAATAAGGCCTCTGACATTCCATGAAAGGATGGTAAAGGAGTCAGGTTTTGCATCAGCCATTGGGTATATACGGTATCAATAAATAAGGATATAGGGGAGGGCGTACCCATAACCAATTCTTGAACAGCAAAATCCCACAGACAGCACACCAGGTACCATTAGCACGCAAGCAGACAACAGAACAATAACAAAAAAGAAAAGAAAAGAAAAAAAACAAAACTAAAACTAGAGTTAAACTACCCAGGCACGGGCTGCCTATCCTACTATGTCCCATCTCTCACTCGAAAACCAGGAGGGAGAGTCTGGGAATAGCTTTTACCCTAAACCAAAACCTTGAATTTGCAGTTTAAACCCTAAAATCGGGGCGCTACACTTTAGGTGCCAGTCCAATTGCCCTGCGGCTGAACAATGCCGCTCACTGTCCCGTAGGTGTGATAGGAATAGTGGGTGTCCAAGGTGAACACTGCAATAGATGTTCCGAGATCAGGGGAACAGGTGAGCGAGCGACACGGAGCAGAGGTCACCAAAAGGGGGGGATAGTAGACTAGAGCTATGGCACTGTCTTATTGCTAGGGTAGTGAGCGTCTATAACAGGGTGTTGAACAATCCAGCTCCAGGTAATGCGCCCGTCATACTCCACAAAAGGAAAAAAACCTGAAAGAGGGGCCAGCGCATAACTATGTCTTGATCCGGATCAAAGCCCCTGCGGGTAAAATCTGCCCCTGGACAACACAACATCCAAAAGGAAGCAGTTAGCAGTAACCAAGGAAAAGAAAAAGGTCCCCAGGGAAAGTAACATTGTGAAAGGGAACTTAGTTGCGGCCAGCTGCAATACTTGCCAAGTAAGAAGGCCCTTTAACGTCCATCCAGCCAGGATATGGCCGCCTCTGGATCCATGAAGAAACGCGCCATCGATCACTCGAATATAGTAGGCTAAACTTGAGGCCTTGTTCTCTGAGGCGCCGTCTCACCTCGGTGAAGGAGCGGCGGCGCTGTTGTATCTCCGGTGAGTAATCAGGAAAGAGCATGATCCTATCATTATTAAAACGCAGATCCTGCTTCTTCCTTGCCGCCGCCAAAATCCTGTCCCTGTAGTTAAGCAGTCGGAGGAGGAATGGTCGCGGTGGGCTCCCAGGGATCCGAGGGGGCGGGGGGACTCTGTGCGCCCTCTCCACCACGAAAGTGGGCGGCGTGGCAGGCAAACCCAGTAGTGAAATAAGAAAGGACTCTGCAAACTCGGCAGGTATTGGTCCATCCGCCCGCTCAGTGGGCCCAAGACACGGATGTTGTTCCTCCTGAGTCTATTCTCCGTGTCAATGGATTTTTCCTGCAGAGCTTTGACTTGTAGCTTTAGTGCACGGAGGTCCCTGGAGTCTGTCCTGGTAGTGTCCTCCAGCTGGGAGAGGCGGTCTTCGGCTTCAGCAAGCCGGGACCTAAATTTATCCATGTCATGCCTAATTAAGCTGACATCGATAACCAGGTGGTCAATTTTCACCATCACAGATTCTGTACCTGCTTTGATGGCTGCCAGGAGTTCAACATGAGAGGTAGCTTGAGCAGCAGCTGGGTCAGGGGCTGTCTGGGTGCTGACTGACATCTTGATGGCAGGGAGCCTCGTGGGTAAGATGGCTGTCGCGGAACGATTGGCGGTCACGGAGGAGGATCGGAGTTTACCCGGAGACGGCGGAGGACCCCGCGAAGCGCCAGTTGTCTTCTTTGGCCCCAGGGTGTCAGTAGTCAGTAGTATGGAGTAATTAAGCAGAGATATAATCGGCAGGATAAAGTACAGGAGCGGAGCTGAGCCTCAACACGTCCTCTCCAGTTCACATCCCGGCCACGCCCCCTTCTCTTTGACCGCTTTAATCAGTGGTGAGACTAGGGCAAAGTCAAAGCCTCCAGAAAACTCATCTCCCTCCACTTCGCTGTCTGAAGACCCGGGAGATGCATCATAAGGCTAGGATAGGCCTGGATCCTCTTGAGCCTCATCAGCCAGGGAGCCTGATATAGTGGTGGACTGGCTCCGCATGTGGGTTGTACCCCATTCCTTTAGGGACTGCTGCACCACACGCTTCACTAGAGACTCCATTTGTTGGTTTTCAGTCTCTTTCTCCCCAACCGCCTGGGCATAGCATGGATCGCATAAAGATTTGCCCTCCGGGACTCGTGTCCCACGTCCCCAGCAGGCTCTGCGGTTAGAGCGGCTGTCACGGCGGTGGGTGCGGTTTCTGGCGGAGGAATGGGAACATCCCCTCTGTTGACGGGGAGTCGCGTCGGGACCTGGATGAAGAACGCTGACGTTGCGGCCTGACAAGGTCTTTGTTGTCCCGTGCCACGAACTGGCGATCTGACCTGGAAGGGCTGAAGAGATAGAAAGGCGTAGGGAAACAGAGGCATGTTGTTAGGACACCCGTCCAACCACAAGCATTCCTGACCCTTCCCCCTCCCCCGCACATACCTTGTGCATAAGCCTGGCCGCAAGGAGGTGGTGACCTGTCCATGGCACCCTGTAGGAAGACCATGCAAGGATCCCACAGTCCGCAAGATAAAGGTCATAAAGGGGTACCTGGTAAAACCAAACGAAGAACATAAGGATGATACTTCCCCTTTAAGAGCAGCCACTCCCTGTGAACCATGGTCCTGGTGCCTACCAAATGCCAGACGTCCAGGGCTTGCGGAAGCTGCTGCACACTGCCTGCAGGAAATCCCACAGAGCCAGGGGCTGACAGCCTTTTTAAAATCCCTGACCCTGGTGATGTCACTGCCGCATCCAGTGCACGCCTGCGCTGCAGGGATCGGACGTCAGGCACCTGCGCTGCAGGGATGCAGGGATCAGACATCAAGCTCCTGCATGGCTGCCGGATCACCCATCGAGCTGCGGATGCGCGAACCAAGCCTCGGGTTCACCCGTGGTTTCGCGCATGCGCGGAAGCTTGCCGCAGCCGCTACCCGGAAGAGAGACGGTGTCCTGGAATGCAGAACCATGAGAGGCCGTAACTAGAGCCAGGGAGAGAAACAGCAGGGGAAATAGACAAAACAACATAGAAAAAAACCTAAACCGCTGCCATGCAGGGATTTCTGTTGAGGGCTCCAGATCTTGCCAGCCGACTGCACCACGCAAGACGTCTCCTCCTGGGTATACACAGGCTGTCCCCCACCATTGGAACATACATGCCTGAAGCCACTCACCTGCCCGTGGCTGGGCCCTGGGCTTTTCGCACTGCTTGAATAGTATGCCCGAATCCGACCTGCTCATGGCTTATCCATCTGGTCTTGGACGTCATATGAAAAAACATATGTGCCTATGCTGTAGGTCAAATGAGGACAAAAAAGGAACGCAGTCTCTGGCTGTGAGCTCAAACTTATGGGAATAGGGTACTATAGCATTGGAGAGGAGGCGGGGTTAACCCACACGTAGGCTGCCATGGAGTCTGTCAGGAAAAGATGATTTTATGCCGAGTACATAAGATACCAAACATGATATGCTTTAAAATTACACACACCTGTGTAGTGGCGACAAACTACATACATTTTAGAAAGCCTTTACAGGTTACCACTTTAGATTTACAAAGGAGGTCTACTGCTAGAATTAATGCCCTCGATCTGAGGTTTGCTGTGATACCTCACATGCATGGTGCAATTGCTGTTTACATACGACACAAAACAGCTGCTTGCGTTTGTCTTTGCGTTCGAGCACGGGGAGACAGGGGTGCTTTTAATTTTTTTATTACGATTTATTTTGCTTTTTTATTTTATTTTTTCACTGTCCCTGTCATTTTTTTTTTCTTTTATCATTTTTATTGTTATCACAGGGAATGTAAATATCCCCTATGATAGCAATAGGTAGTGACAGATACTCTTTTTTGAAAGATTTGGGGTCTATTGGACTCTAAATCTCTCCTCTGCCCTTAAAGCATCTGACCACACCAAGATCGGTGTGAGAATATGCTTTCCCAATGGTGCTGTTTATATCCGTGGAAACCGAAGTCATGAAATGCTCGTAGCTTTCGGTTTCTTAGGCCATAGAGATGATTGGAGCCGTTTTGGTCTCAGATCAGCTCTATGGTCTGCTAGGGATTGCTTTTACATGAAAGCTGACCGCTGGCTGAAAAAAACAATACCAAGATCATACCTAAACCTGCAGGCATCATTCCGGTATAACCACTCAAGGTCCAGCAACATACCAGTATGTCACGTGTCCTTGTTGGGCATATATTGTAATGTTAGTTTTTTTCATGTAGCCTGTGGGCTGATCAATTGATCGGTGGTATGCCCACCATTAGAATACCACCCTGCATCCACCCACTTCTAATGATGGCCTAACACATTTCTCCATTCACATCGATCGATGTGGATGAAGAAATCTCTGCCAAGAAAAGTGAATAAAAATATATGCTAAAGCATAGGGACGACCCGCCCCTATGTCCACCCCTGCCCCTATGCTTCGGCATATATGCTCTTTTTTTTAACGGTGGTGGTGAAATCACCTCCTATAGTTGTAGTCACGGATATACGTATTGTGAGAGCAAACCCTGTTGCTGTCAATATAAATAAATCAGTGCTGCAGCTGAATGGCGTACCTGAAAAGCAAACAATGGTAACAATAAACCACAGAATCAATAAAATATTAACTCAATAAAACAACTTTTTTTATTATTGCAATCTGTGTCAATAAAAGAGTAAAAAATATATGCCAAAGCATAAGGGCAATCCGCCCCTAATGTCCACCCCTGCCTCCATGCTTCGGCATATGTGCTATTTTTTTAACTGTGGTGGTGAAATCACCTCCTTTAGTGCTGGAGTCATGGATTTACACATCATGAGAGTAAACCCTGTTGCTGTCAAAATAAATAAATCTGTGCTGCAGCTGAAAGCTGGTCGTAAGATGAGTGTTCGTTAAACAGGTAAGTCATTAAATGAGGATTATCTGTATAGCATAAAATACAGTAAAACAGAGCAGAACAATAGAGAGAGAACAACAATAAAATGACAACTATTTATGGCTTTTTTTTTTACATATTTTTTTTAATAATGTTTTTTACATTTTTATTATAACTTTGAACTTTTCAGCTTAAAGTCTCTCAAAATGTGATGGCCATCTCATCTATCAAGACCCTGTGTGATAGTGTGCCCTAGGACTGTGCTGTGCTGTACCCTATGCTAATACTCCACTAGTATGTGGTAGTGACAGAGCAGTCCCTGATGCAGAGACCAGGTTGGTCAGGACAGGAGGGACAATAATAGCGGGTGTCACACCTATGTCCGTGTTTTCTACAGACACGACATCTTCTTTGGGGTGCTGTTTGGGTAGGGGTACTTTTGTACCAGCATCTGGCCTTACGGGCAACTAAGTATGGTGCCATCATCTGGTCGTTGAAGTCCACCCCTCCCATTTTAAGGTTCTATTCGTGGACACAGAGGGGCTTCTCAACAACACCAGTCGCCATAATTTAGACTGCCGTGTCTGCATGAATGGAAGACAGAACGAAAACGTTCCATTTGTCCTTCCATCTCACTGCAAGCATATCATTAGACCTCAAGCAGGCTCTCTCCCCCGGAAAGCCCCGGCGACTAGATCACACAGTGCCACATGCACCAATTTGTAATTGAAAGAGGTGTCTAAAAAGTGACACGCTATAATATTGTCCACATATAAATGGTATCCCTTTCCGAACAAGGGTGACACCAAGCCTCAGACTTGCCTCTGCTCCCTATGTAGTCTGGGCAGTAGGGGGGCTCCACGCTATCTTTTCCCTCGTAAACCAGGAAACTATTTTTTTAACCTGTTGCCCTGTCACAGAGCTTATACATCTTGACCCCATATCTGGCACACTTGCTAGGGAGAAACTGTTTGAACACAAGGTGGCCAGAAAACTTAATCAGGGACTTGTCAATGCAAACATCTTGATCAGGAATAAACTAGGCTGCAAATTGATGGTTGAAATGGTTTACGAGGGGCTGAATTTTGTGGAGCCAATCATATTCAGGGTCACCCCAAAGATGAGAGAGTTCATTGCCGTTGAAGTGCATGAACCGCAAAATTTGCTTGTATCTATTCCTGGCCATGGCAGCAGAGAACACGGGCATATGGTGAATTGGGTCAGTGGACCGATATGACCGCAACTCACTCTTTTTAGTAATGCCCATGAGAGGGGATAGGCCCAGAAAGGTTTTTAATTTAGGAACCGTTATAGGTTTCCAGACAAATTCTCTGGCAAGGGTCAAATTTGGATTTGCGGCTATAAATTAGCATATAAATTGCTTTGGTCTACAATAGATCTGTGCAGATCTTCCGTGATAAAAAAAAAGCTCATAAAAGTCAAGGGAAGTAAAATATGCTGTTTCCACTTTCTTCTTCTGAGATTCTGGGTTGGCCAGTATATGGGGGAAGTACAGGCGCTGCAGAAGTGGTGGGCTGCCAATCAGGATTTGCAAGCGCATCAGGAAAGGAACTATGGGCTCTACGGGCCTGTGTTTGAATTCTCGTTGGCTGCGGGGCACTACTTGTGCTAGCCACCGCACCAGCTTGAACTGCAGTTGTGGGACTCTCCACGTTACCAAGTGATACTGCAGTGCAGTTTTGTCTACGACCAGGATGTACTAGGCCGCTGGTGCTTGCCAGTTCACCAGAAGGTTGAGCGGCACTAGTACTGGCTCTCTGTTGCATATGAGAACCATGTGGTTGTTGCACCTCAGCAACATTGGAACGGGTTTGGGTACGCCTAACCTTAGCAGGGACCTCCACTGCGTCATCAGAGCTATTGGTCAGGGTGCCGCTGCTCTCTACAGGTTCGTATAGTGAGCCTGAATCAGATTGTGATTGACAGTGAGGCTTTCCCTGTGTTTTCATCGGTCATGCTCAGTATCCTGTAGGCCTCTTCACTGGTGTACCTTTTGTTTGACATTTTGGCCACTAAATTTACAGGTACAGCTAGTGTGACTCACAGGTAAAAAAAGGCACCTGGTTGTCAGAGACTGCTTGAATCGCTACAAAAACTATTAACTGTTAGTGCTAGCAGGGATCAGGCCTGACTCTGCTAATGCTGCAGTCTTGTGTGCTGTGTTTTGTAAAGTGACAGTGATCTATTGATCCTGCACTTTGAGTGGGCTGGGCGGAGGAGCTAAATGCAGGTGCTGGCAGGTGTCTGGGCTGATCCTGCCTACGTCGCATTTTTGGGAACGCTATACTACTGGGAACGCTAGTATAGATCTGATCAAAGATATTCATCTGTTCAGACACTATACTGGTAAAGGTGGTGTATGGTGTGTGCGTGTGTGTTAGTGCTACCGGCAATCAAAGGGTTAAAAACGCTGACATGAACACCTAACTGATGTCACCCGTGACACTAATACAGTGATCAGAAAAGAGATCTGTACACTATACTAATGACACAGGGAGTGAAAGGGTTAACTGGGGGGGGCGATCGAGGGGTTAATCCTTTATTAGGAAATATACGGGGGTACCCTAAACCTATCTGGGCCTACCACTAACTGCCCTAACTCTGTTTAGTGTCACAAGTGACACCAATACAGTGATCAGTGAAAAATCTGAAAACTGCACTTGGTGACCCTGTGACAGGGAGTAAAAGAGTTAACTGGGGGGCGATCAAGGGGCAATCAGAGGGTTAAAAGTGTGCCTGTGTGTCAGTGTACTCACTGTAGATGTCTACTCCATACCCGCTGGAACCGAAAAGGGTTCCACGAGGGGAGATAACATCACTTCCTCTACCTGTGTTTACATTACATAGGCAGAGGAGGCTTTCCATTCGCCAGGACCATTTAGCAGGTCCAGGTCAGAAATCATTGGCCTGGATTGGTTCTGAAACGAATCCGATTGCCGCGGGACGTTGGTCTGTGCAGCCGGGCCGCCTTGCCGCAGTATATCTGCGGAAGGCGGTTGGCAAGTGGTTAAAATAATCCTTATCTAGGACCAGACGTGTCAGTGGGAGAACACACGGCCATCCTCTGCTTACATCCAGCCCCATACCACATACCTGCCACTCCTGCACATTCTGGTTAGGCTCCTGCACACCAGGCGATGGTCCTCAATCCCGCCCGGCAGAAGCAGAATCCCAAAACAAAATCTATCAGGGACGTCCTGGCATGGGCCTCGTCCAAGTCTGGCTTAACATGCTCTGCAAAGCTTCGGCAACCAGCTCCCCGCACAAATGGGGAGTCAGACACAGACCTAGGGAGAACTCCCCTAGCTTTCCAGGCTGACTCTGCACATCCAGACCTCATTAAACAATTTGAGAAGATGCTCACAAGAGCATTAAAGCAGACATCTGACCACATCAGGCTGTCCCATGAGATAAGGGAATTAGGACAGCGTACAGCAGACCTTGAACAAAGAACAGATTACTTTCAAGCCACTCCTCAGTCTCCACAACTACCACCCAGCTCTTCACTGGACAACTCTAGTCGTCGATCTGCCTCTTACACCGCATCCAATTCGCAGAACATTTTAAAATACATTCATTTGAATGTATCTGGTTCACATATGTGCGTTGTATTCGCACTGCGCATTGCACAAAAAAGTGTGCGTTTTTTGGGCAATGCGCTGCGAATTACAAGCCATTATTTTCTATCGGAACGCATCTGATTCGCAGATGCATTGCATTCTGAACATGGATTTTCTCCTCCTCACTACACCTCCCCCTCCCTGCTCACTGATCCGCAGCTACAACGCAGAGAAACCTCTGAACAACTGATTTTTATCTTCCCAGTGAAACCTAAGCTTCAATTCGCACCGCACATGTGTGAACCCAGGCTAAAGCATTTTGATCTTTTGCATCCCTTAAAGCCCATGTGGTATGCCTGCAGGAGGAGAGTATTTACAGCCTCAGCCTCCACTAAGGATAGAGGTGTCCTTATAGCCCTTAACTGCACCACCACCTTCACACCCATGGTGGAAATCAAAGATCCGAAGGACGTTACCTTATATTGATGGGCTTTTTAGTGGACGTTGAAATCATGTTTGTGTCCTATTATGCCCCCAACGAAAACCCTCTCCCATTCCTTTCCCACCTATCGGTCATAGACTCTCACAAGCGTGGATCACTTCTTGTTCGTGGAGACTCTAACCTTATCCTATACCCTTTTTTAGACAAATCACCACAGACTCCCGTTACCAATGCTTCCAAAGTAACTTACCAACAACTTTTACACCGCTTTTCCTTAACCGATTCCCGACTGGCTCACGCAGATTTACTGCGGTATACACATATATATATATATATAGGTTTCCCTTTAAGAGCCGCCAGAGGGCGCACATGCGCCCACTGCACAGCGGGGGGCGCGATGCACGTGGCCGGCGGTCATGATTGCTGCCAGCCACGCGCGAACGCGTGCACCACATAGTCAGTCCAATCCCCTCACAGTTAGAACACATCTAGGGAGCACAGTTAACCCCTTGATTGCCCCCTAGTTAACCCCTTCCCTGCCAGTGACATTTACACAGCAATCAGTGCATATTTATAGCACCGATCGCTGTATAAATGTCAAAACTGTCCGATCTGCTCGTCGCAATGTCGCAGTACCACTAAAAATCGCGGATCACCATTACTAGTAATGAAAAAAAAAAAAGGGCATAAATCTTTCCAATAGTTTGTCGACGCTATAACTTTTGCGCAAACCAATCAATATACGCTTATTGCGATTTTTTTACCAAAAATATGTAGACTATATATTGGCCTAAACTGATGAAGAAATTTGTTTTTTAAAAACATTTTTGGGGATATTTATTATAGCAAAAAGTAAAAAATATTGTTTTTTTCAAAATTGACGCTCCTTTTTTGTTTATAGCGCAAAAAATAAAAACCGCTGAAAAAATCAAATACCACCAAAAGAAAGCTCTATTTGTAATTTGCAAATTTTGTTTGGGTACAGCGTCGCACGACCACGCAATTGTCAGTCAATGTCAATTACAAAAAAATTTATGCTGCACTTAAGGTTCCTGACAGCACAGTGGCCTCCATAATCCTTACATGGAAGATGTTTGGGACGACCAGAACCCTTCCTATCAGGGGAGAAGAGCCTTGGTGAAAGAGGTAAAGAAGAACCCAAAGATCACTGTGGCTGAGCTCCAGAGATGCAGTCAGGAGATGGGAGAAAGTTGTCGAAAGTCAACCTTCACTGCAGCCCTCCACCAGTCGGGGCTTTATGGCAGAGTGGCCTGACTGAAGCCTCTCAGTGCAAGACACATGAAAGCCCGCATGGAGTTTGCTAAAAAAAAATCTGAAGGACTCCAAGATGGTGAAAAATAAGATTCTCTGGTCTGATGAGACCAAGATAGAACTTTTTGGCCTTAATTATAAGCGGTATGTGTGGAGAAAACCAGGCACTGCTCATCACCTGTCCAATACAGTCCCAACAGTGAAGCATGGTGGTGGCAGCATCATGCTGTGGGGGTGTTTTTCAGCTGCACGGACAGGACGACTGGATGCAATTGAGGGAAAGATGAATGAGGCCAAGTACAGGGATATCCTGGACGAAAACCTTCTCTAGAGTGCTCAGAACCTCAGACTGGGCCGTAGGTTTACCTTCCAACAAGACAATGACCCTAAGCCCACAGCTAAAATAAAGAAGGAGTGGCTTCACAACAACTCCATGACTGTTCTTGAATGGCCCAGCCAGAGCACTGACCTAAACCCAATTGAGCATCTCTGGAGAGACCTAAAAATGGCTGTCCACCAACATTTACCATCCAACCTGACAGAACTGGAGAGGATCTGCAAGGAGGAATGGCAGAGGATCCCCAAATCCAAGTGTGAAAAACTTGTTGCATCTTTCCCAAAAAGACTTATGGCTGTATTAGATCAAAAGGGTGCTTCTACTAAATACTGAGCAGAGAGTCTGAATACTTGGGACCATGTGATATTTCAGTTTTTCTTTTTAATACATCTGCAAAAATGTCAACAATTCTGTGTTTTTCTGTCAATATGGGGTGCTGTGTGTACATTAATGAGGAAAAAATGAACTTAAATGATTTTAGCAAATGGCTGCAATATAACAAAGAGTAAAAAATGTAAGGGGGGTCTGAATACTTTCCGTCCCCACTGTATTTTTGGCTTTGTATCAAAGAATTCGTTCTTATGATTCATTCTGTTTTTGCAAGAAACTCTAACACAGTGGGCCATTTTTTTCTCTAGATGTGGGTTTGACAGTTGTAAACAAGTAATTCAGTATGTGTTCAATTATGCCTATAGCATGTTTCCAGAATGCCTGCATCATGTTGAATATTTCAGCCATTGACTTTCGCAAGGAAATCACATACACTGTATTTCTGGCTTGGTGCTTAAGCATAGCAATATACTCATGGGCAAGACATCGCCACACGGGTATGCGGCCATATTTGTGTTAGAAAATACCACGAGCAGGGCCCTCCTGTATTTAACTGTACTGCAATTGTGCTGTAACCGCTGCGTAAACTGTTGGCGCTATAGCAGGGCCCTCCTGTATTGAACTGTATTGTAATTATGCTGTTCCCCCTCTACATTGTAAAGTGCTGTGTAAACTGTTGGCACTATATAAATCCTGTATAATAATATTTTCAGATACCTACCATGCTATAGTGTAACGTGCACTTAAGTGTTCCTTTCTTGGACTTTCAGTAGTACCTGGGATGACTTCTCACCAATCTGAATGGGCAGATTGAATCCTTACTTATCTTTCTGTATTTCATGTTCCTCCATGTACAGCTGCTAGAGCCTCTTATACTTTTTTGGGTGGAGCACCTCAACTCCTCAATCCTCTGTGCTCAGGCATTTCATAAATCACAGCCTCCTGTGATCAGTTGCTGGGACCTCTGACCTTTCCTGTACAAGTCCTGGCATCTTTCATCACTCTTTGTACAGCTCAGCAACACTTACGAGAACCTCTCATCCTTTCTCTCCATGTTCATTTTCTCCCATTACTCACCCCCTTTGTGAAAAGCCTTAGACCCCTCATCCCAGGAAAATGATCTGCTTTTTTCAGTTTTCTGAATAATATCAGCACGTTGCATATGTGACGACCGTGATTAATTTCCTCACTAGCAAAAAGATTTAGGCACCAATGTAGCTTAACCGCTTCAGCCCCGGAAGATTTGGCTGCTCAATGACCAGGCCATTTTTTGCAATTCGGCACTGCGTCGTTTTTTTTTTTTTTTAACAGAAGGAATGTTTATTGAGATAATAGCACATTACACTTGTAAATAATAACTTGGTAAAATACATGGTACTTGATTAGACATCACAGTTTAGGTGAGCATGAGGGAAAGACCAGGTATATTACACAGGTGACAGGTCATTTGTAAACTCACTCTGTGTCACGGTTCTGCAACAAACATCGGGGAGTCTAAATGGCACAGAATTCCAGAGAATAGGAATATCCTAAACCACCTTATCATTCAAGATTACCCAGAGGAAGAAAGGCAGGGGGGCAGGCAGGGGGGGGGTGGGGAGGCAGGGGGCATTGCATCGCTTTAACTGACAATTGCGCGGTTATGCGATGCTGTAACCAATCAAAATTGACGTCCTGTGTGTGCGTTTACACACACAGATCCCGGTTCTCGCTGTCATGAGCGATCGCGGGAGCCTGTCGGTCATCACGCCCGCCGGCCACTCGCATCAGCTCCGGGCACACGCCTCTAGTGGCCAAAAGGCGAGGCGACGTAAGGTAACCTTGTTTCGCCCAGCCGTGCCATTCTGCCGCAGTAAAACTGTGATGGCTGGTCGGCAAGCGGTTAAGACTTACTGTATACGGTTCCTCAAAAACTCTCTTCTGTGTGATGTTCCTTAAAATTCGAACCCGCCTTCTGTGTTAGCTCCTGAGACCTCCAACCCTTCCCCTTGTGTTGCTCTACAGACATCTCTCTGAAAATCTATTTCGAACTCCCATCCTTCTTTATGAGCTCTTCAGACCTCTCACAACTTTGTCTTTCATGTGCAGCTCCTCAAACATCTCACCCTTTTTCTTTGTACATGTCCTCAGGATTTCTCACCTTTCTTCTGCCTGTGTGCAAGCCCCAATTTGCGTCTTTGCGTCTTTGCAACTCAGTTGACCCCCATTCTTCTATGAAGAGGCACCCGGCATATCTGCTCTGTTTAGGTGTTTAACCCTCACCACTGCAGTTACACAGCTTACTTCACTCACTGCTTACAATCAGCTTTATGGCTCTTTACTCTATGTCCTTGCTGTCTACATGCACATCCCAGTCTCCACTATCCTCTGGTCATCCTCACAGACCATTTAACATTCCAGTTTTTAGGTACCCACATCTCTCTTCCTGCATAGTGTGGGTCCTGGTCACCTCTCAGCATTTCTTGCTTTCTGAATACAATTTATTTCTCTTTGGCTCTGCATTCTAATATACAGTAGTCTTGCAAGTACTAGATTTTGTTACCCTTAACCCTTCTGCCATGTGTTCACCATCTCTGCGTGTTTGCTTAGTGCACAACTTTACCATTCTGTTTTGCTTTGTTGTCTCTTGTTCTACCCACTTCTTTGCTTCTCTAAACTGCAGCAGCCTGCTGCACTCATCACATCAGCTCATCCAACACATGATTCTGACTTCACCTGCAAACTCCATTGCTGTCCTGTCAGCTCAGTCTTGGCATCATCCTGTACTGAGGGGAATGTACAGCTGACTGCAATCTATTTTCCCCTGACAAATTATAATCCAACATCTTATACATGATAAGCTATTGTGGACTCTTGCCCCTGATTTGTGGGTGTTCTTATCTACCCCCTTACCTGATCTCCTGGCTCCTGCCCAGATCCTTACCATTTCCTCTGGCCATAAGTACCTGGGCTGCTTTGCCATGTGCTTAAGATCTTTTGCCCTCTCCTACCTTACTACCATCCACATCCTCATGTGCTCACTGTTCTACACCATCCTAAATTGAGGTACTGCTGCATTCTTTGCTTTCCACCATTAGTTCCTACCTCTTGTATGCCTCTCCATACACAATCCATTCAAATATACTTTATTTATAGGTTTGTAATCATACAGACTTTGAACCCAAAATGCTTTTTTTTTTTTTTCCAGGAGCCATACAATTTGATTGTGTGCTTCTAATGCCAGTATAGGTGTTCTAAATGAACATTTTACTAACCAGTATCACCGCCGATTTAAAACAGGACAAGTGGTAGACAAAAAAAATAATAAATATTTATTGGAGAGTACTTTTTATTCTGGGACAGGATTCAAAAGCTTTTATTATCCAGCAATCGCCAAAGTATCCAATTGGGTATTAATCTGGAACTTACCCTATAGGAGAAAAAAAAAAAGCAGTTTTAATTTTATTTCTTTTTATGAAACTAACTGTACTGAGCAAAATACAAACATGCAACATAATTCAATGCTGATTTTACTATTTATCCTTGAATTATACTGTTAATTAGAATTTGGTCTCCAAATTGTTTAGCGCATCGTAATCTAAGGCAGGGTTTCTCAACCTTTTTTTTCCCAGTCAAGGCAACCTTTAAAATTATGAACGATCTCAAGGCACCCAATTCTAAAATGTTAAAAAACAAAACTAATACTTTTAAATAATGCAGCAACATCCACACACATAAAACACCACCCAACATTAGAGGCGATTTATTTTTTCAAAGGAAACAAACTTTTGTACACTGGTACTGAAAAGTATTCCAGCATTTTGTCTTTATTTCCTCTTCCCCACACAGCTAACATGACCCGAGTGCTGACAGAGAGGGGTGGGGTCAAACAAGGATGTTGTGCAGGTGATGATGTCCTCCTTCTTATCAACCAATTATGTCAGCGGTTGTTAGAACACTAGCGGCTGGTCTGCACAGTGCGCAAGCCTATAATGGTGCACAATGAAAACCTATGGTTTTGTGTAAAAAAAAAAAAAAAGCAGGCTTGATCCACCAGCTGGTTTGTACACAATTTTTGGTCAATTTGGCACAATATTTAGGTATTTTTCTAAGGCACCCTAGTAGAAAAAGGCTGATCTATGGAAATACGTGCTTATAAACAATCCACAATTACTCCCTTTAGCCACACTAAAATGCCATTCTTTTCCATTGTTGTGTAGCAGTTTGACTTTTTAGGCAAAAGAGGACAAAAATTATCAGTAGGCGACCATTTTTTTTTTTTTAGCAGCAAGTCTCTCATTTCTAATATGTTCTGACTAAGTCAAAGGATATAAACATTCCTCACAACTACATTTAATTGTACAGCAAGAATTGGGCAGTTCTACAAAAACTGAACATTTAAATCTCAGTTCCGCAACCTGCGAAAAATTTTCATACTTCCAGTTTAGACCATTAACCTCTTCCCGCCTGTGCTATAGCCGAAGAGACATGATCCTGTTGCACCCGCGCCACCTGCAGCGTGCATCGTCAGGGATCTGTGATTGCGGTGTCCGTCTTTAACACGTGACCAGCTGTGCCCAATCACAGTGTAAATAGTATTTTCTGATTATCAGTAGTCCTCTACTCACGCTGAGTCGATAACCGGCAAATCCACACTGGGGACATCTACCACTGATCATCTGGGCACTGATCATTGTTCAGTGCCCACAAGTGCTGCCAATCTGTACCCATCAGTGCTGCCTATCAGCGCACATCAGGGAAGGAGAAAAATGACTTAGTCCATTTTTTTTTTCCATGAACGAACATTAAAGGGCAATTAGGGCTTAAAATAGTTGTAAACCTCATCAGTTTTATATAAAAACAATTTTCAACAGACAAATCCAATTTCCTCTAACTTCCTGTTTTGGGTATGGGACAGGAAGTGAAGGGTACATCTCCCTAATGGCACACAGATGGCAAAAAATAAACTAACAGGGGCTATAACCCTACGATACTCTATCCAAAATGGGAAAAAAAGTTTTGCCTATAGTTCTACTTTAACATTAATCCATGAATAAATTTGTACAAAACTTGCCTCTAATGGAGTTTTTCTGGCTGCTAAATTGCAGGTTATGTGATCGCTGTTTATTTCTTAGCTGTTCACAGACCTCCATTGTAGGAAATGACATTGCTGTAGTGCATCCGCACTTTCAAGGCAGCGAAACGCAAGCATGCCAGACGGCATTACATCACCTCTCCCTTTTACCAGCAGCCAGTGAAGGCAGGAGGGATGTGTGGGGGCTGCGGTCTTACAATGACCACGGAAAACAGTGTGCCTGTATCTAAAGCCTCGTACACACGATCAGATTTTCGGATGACCGTTTATCCGTTTTTTTGTTGCATGCTAGTCTGTCTAAAGTGAAGAGGTTACTCACCATACAAAAATTCTCGTACGACAGAAAGCAACTTCAGAAGTGATGTAAAGTGTTGAATAGTAATAGTTTTGTATGTATTCTTTTGTTTGAGCATGAGTAGTCTTCCTCTTACAATTTTTTTCGTACGAAAACCGTACTAATTATATGAAACTTACAATACAGGGGCTGTGTTGTGATCAGGAACAGCGATCTCTCTCTACCTCCAGTCAGTCCACTCCCCCCACAGTTAGAAAGCACCACCCTAGGGAGCACTTAAGCCCTTGTTAGCCCTCTAGTTTTACCCCCTTTCCTGAAGGTGTCATTTATACAGCGATCAGTGGCTATTTTTAGTTCTGATCACTGCAATAATGTCACTGGTCCCAAAAGTGTCCGATCTGTCCGCCACAATGTCACAGTCGCAGTCCCGCTAAAAGTCACTGATCATCGCCATTACTAGTAAAAAAAAAAAAAAAATGAATAAAAATGCCATAAATCTATCCCCTATTTTGTAGACACTACAACTTTTGCACAAACCAATATACGCTACGACTTTTTTTTAACCAAAAATATGTAGAATACAAATTGGCCTAAACTGATAAAAAATGTTTTTTTTTTGGATATTATAGCAAAAAGTACAAAAAAAGATTTTGTTTTTGTTTTAAATTGTCGTTTTTTTTTTTGGTTTATAGCACAAAAAAAAAAAAAACGCAGAGGTGATCAAATACCACCAAAAGAAAGCTCTATTTGTGGGAAAAAAAGGACATCAATTTTGAATGGTTATGTCGCATTGCAATTTTCAGTTAAAGCGTGCAATTTTCAGTTAAAGCGACGCAGTGCCGTAACGCAAAAAATGGCCTGGTCATTAAGGGGGTAAATCTATTCCGGTGCTGAAGAATAACTAAAGGCAAAACTTTTTTTAAGTTTTGGATAGAGTGCAGCGGGATTAGAACACCTGTCAGTTTTTATTGCTGTCTGTGACCCCTTAAGGAGATTTGCCTTCTCTATTTGTCCTGTTTACCATTATCATTGAAAGTAAATTCAAAATTTTGGGTTGTCCCCAGAAAAGAGGAGAAATCTTCCAATAGAGACCCTAGTTCTGGTGACCTGGGGGTCCCCAAAGAATTCCCTTTAATTGCAGGGATTTCCTTTTTGGGTATAGGGCAGGAAGTGAAGGGAAATTTCCACAAAAGAAGACTTTTTTTGCCTATCGTTCCTCTAAGACAGTTCCAGTGAAAGTTGCAAAACCAGCTAACTACTATGAATGAAGAAGTGAATGCTCACTTTTCTTAAAGCTTAAAGTGCAAGTTCACCTTTACAGAAAATCTGTAAGGTGAACTTATACTGGACCCCCTCCCCATCGCACCTGGTCCCGCTAACCTGGAGTTCTGATAGATCGTACAGCCGCTTTACCAGTCAGGGGATTTGAAATCCTTGGCGGCTTTCTCTCCTCTTCGCTCGCGGTGACAGGACGGGCTACGTGGGTTCTGATGTGATGGCGACAACCAATTAGAATGCTCTTATACGTACCTCCTTTGTAAGCCCCAGACTAGTGAGGCGGCTATACAAGGGCTCATAGCGGGAGATTGTTGCGCTCCAGGTCAGCGGACTTTGGGGGGTGAGGACGGCATCCTGTGTAAGCTCACCTTACAGATTTCTCTGTAAAAGTGATCTTACCCTTTAACTCCAGGCAATAGCAGTTGCTTTTTCAAGCCTACCTTTCCAAACCTATGCACTGAATCTAACCTACTTTTCTACTTACTTTGCTCCTTTGTAAAGATATTCTAATATGCCTGTGATGTCATCATAGGGTCTCACTCAGGATTCTACCAGGGGGCTATACATAGCTTTCTGCAAACATAGGCACACTTTGCCTTACTCAACAAGACATCTCACGACCCCTCAATCTGCCCATTTCGAGTCTGTATATGCCAGTTGCCTGGCAACTCAAGATGCCAGCGGCCCTGAGCAAGGCAGTGTTTAGAAACCTCTTGCTGTTGAACATTCCCCATCTCTCTCTTCTGTCATCTCCAACTTCCTGTGCTGTCACTTGCTGACTGATTATTTTGAGTGACTAATTTATAGCACTGACAGTGTAACATCACAGTTTTTTTTTTTTTTTTTAACTTCCTGCACTCCTGCTCACACAGTCGGAGTCCTTAGCTACAGTAAAGAACAGTATTCTCCCTCTTCATGAAGATGCTTCTTCCTCCATTTCCCACCCCCTTTGTACTCTCTTGCTTTAAAGAGGTTCTAATGCCTAAACATTTTTTTTACCCTAATGTATTCCTTGCATTAAGATATACAATATTTAGGCATCAGCATCGCCCCCCCCCCCCCCATCCCTTTTACTTACCTGAGCCCTTATTCAATCCAGCGCTGTGCACATCTGCAGCTCTTCTTTCCCCTTACTTCCAGGTCTCACTGGCTTTGCTGAGCACCGGGAAACATTGGCTCCCAGTGCTGTCAATCAAAGACAGTGACGAGAGGGGGGCTTCCCATAGAGGCACTGGACAAAAAGGGGCCAGGAGTGTTAGCGGAGAACCCGAGAAAAGGAGGTTCAGGTAAGTATGGGCATTTTTTTTTTTATCTTTACAAATTGCTTCACCTCCGGAAGGTTTACCCCCCTTCCTGACCAGGCCATTATTTGCAATATGGCACTGCGTTACTTTAAGTGACAATTGCATGGTCGTGCAACACTATACCCACATGTATGTCCTTTTTTCCCCACAAATCAAGCTTTCTTTTGATGGTATTTGATCACCTCAGTGTTTATTGTTTGCGCTATAAACAAAGAAAGACTCACAATTTAAAAAAAAATAAATAAATAAATTTTCACTTTCTGCTATAAAACACATCCAATAAAAAAAAAAAAATAATGTAAAAATTCTAATTTCTTCATCAATTTATAGGCCAATATGTATTTCTGCTACATATTTTTGGTAAAGAAAAAAAATAAAATAAACCCCAATAAGCACACACTGATTGGTTTGCGCAAAAGTTATAGCGTCTACAAACTATGAGATTTTTTTTACTAGTAATGGCGGTGATCAGCGACTTATAGAGGGACAGCGATATTGCGGCGGACAAATCGGACACCTAAATGACACTTTTTTGGGGACCAGTGACACGAATATTGATCAGTGCTAAAAATATGCACGGTCACTGTACCAATGACACTGGCAGTAAGGGAGTTAACATCAGGGGCGATCAAAGGTAACTGTGTGCCTAGCTAATGTTTCAGTGTAGTGGGGGATGTGCTTTTAGTAGTGGAAGGCATGAATCAATGTTTCTGATTCACAGAAAAACAGGTTCCATGCCTTCTGTACTGACAGAACGGCAATCTGCCTGGTTTACATAGGCAGAAGTACATCTTCGCCAGCACACCATGGATCAGCAAACAAGGTTGTCCAAAGAAGGTTTTTTAATCGAAAATGGTCACATCACAAGGGGGTGCAACGTTTCGGGGCCGCGCAGGACCCCTTCGTCATCACTTGCCTGACGAAGGGGTCCTGCGCGGCCCCGAAACGTTGCACCCCCTTGTGATGTGACCATTTTCGATTAAAAAACCTTCTTTGGACAACCTTGTTTGCTGATCCATGGTGTGCTGGCGAAGATGTACTTCTGTTTGATGCTTCCAGAACCCAACTGGTAATCGTTACAGCACCCATTAATGCTCTATGCCGTTTATCCGGGAACGTGTGCGACTGGAATATTGAATTGACTGGTTTACATAGGCAGACTGCCATTCTGTCAGTGTCCCGAACGATCAGCGGGTGCCGGCGGACACCTGATCAGCTCCCGCTGTGTAAAATCACAGCGGGAACTTCCCGCCGCAAGCTCGTGCCTGAAACCCAAAAGTGCAGGATCACGTATATATGCGTGATTCTGCGCAGCGCGGCCACCCTGTAGCACTAAATGTGCTATGGGGCAGTGGGCAAGTGGTTACGTTTATTGTGAATGAGTAGTGGTTTCAGCAATTACAGTAAGAAAATGTTTTTTAGTGCTCAGAAGCAATGGCAGAATGAGGCCAGAATTGACGCCTAAACATTTTTTTTACCTTAAAGTGAATGTAAACCCTCACATATACCCCAGCCTCAGATGATACACAGAGATGAAACAAATCTCCCTATATAAAAGTTTTATATGTAGATCTGCCCGTGCTCTTCGTGTTAAAAGTTTTTCTCTTCCTGGTTAGCACTGGGAGTGCATTATTGACATACAGCCAAGACAGCTGATTGGAGGAAAGGCACACCCCCCCCACTCCTCATAGGCAAAGGAAGAAAGGAATGTGCACAGCTCTGCTCTTAGATGGCAGGCTGACTAATTTATTTATAGCAACCTCCCCAACACACACTTCTATCTCCTGTCTTAGCCCCTTTCACACTGGGGCGGTTTGCAGGCGCTATTGCGCTAAAAATAGCGTCTGCAAACCGACCCGAAACAGCCGCTGCTGTGTCTCCAGTGTGAAAGCCCCGAGGGCTTTCACAATGGAGCAGTGCGCTAGCAGGAAGGGAAAAAAAAGTTCTGCTAGCAGCATCTTCGGAGCGGTAAATACACCGCTCCTGCCCATTGAAATCAATGGGACAGCGCGGCTATACCGCCGGCAAAGCGCTTCTGCAGAGGCGCATTGCAGTGGTTTTTAACCCTTTCTCGGCCGTTACCGGGGGGGGGGGGGGGGGGGGTAAAACCGCCCGCTAGCGGCTGAATACCGACGGTAAAGTGCCGCTAACAAAATCGGTGCTTTACCACCGACGCCGCCCCAGTGCGAAAGGGGCCTTAGGAGAGACACAAGATATATGTGCCCAGCTCAAATTTTTATGAATCAGGTTTACATCCACTTTAATGCAAGGAATGTTTAGGCTTTAAAACCACTTTAAATAACCTATACCATAACGGGGGAAACCATTGAAGGTATGTAGAGATCTAATTGTCTGCCAGAGATCTGTTTTGCTCTGGGTTTAGCTTTAAACACATGGATGTTGTTTTACCATCATACATGCAACCAAAATAAAACTAACTGGCTATTTTAATCCAAAGGCATTATTTCTGTTTCATAAATCAGAAACCTTGGGTGAGGTCATCTTGTCGTCTTCATCTTGGAAACAGCATCTAAAACAAAAGAAACAGGTTAACCAGCAACTTTATTCTTTCGCAGACTATAAAAAACGGCAGATAAATCTGCATGTGATTAGATGGGCGATTGCTTCCTGCATTTAGGAACTATCTTTTTTAGCACAGTTTAGGTAAAAGGTAATACCTTGTGCATGAAAGACACATCAGCTCACATTTTTCACTTGGGCAGAAAAGCCTATTTGACTACCCCTAAGGTGCTCAATAAATAAGTGCAAAATAAAGTACTCAATATAACAAGCAAAATAAGTCATCCCTCACTAATTAGGCTTCAGAAAATTGAAATCTGATTGGTTACTATGCTTTACTGCACTTGGCACACTTCATTGCTCTTTGCACAGCATTAGCTTACTTAGTAAGTCCAATCATCTAAAAGCACATCTGTTATCAAAATGGCATGCTGTGGCACTGAAACTGCACAAAGCAGAGGACAAGTGATAAAAAGACAAGCCCAAAGAAAAAAAAAAAAAAAAAAAACCACAGCACTTGAACCGTTAACATTTATGCCTATTTGCATGGCTATGGGAGCTTAAAGAGATTTGTATTTTCTAAATAAGAAATGAATTCCTTCATTTGGAATCGCCTATTGTTTTTGCAACGTTTCTATATACTTTTCTAGATTTTGTTTTCTAAATAATAAGAAATTGTTCATTTGGATACACCTATTGTTTTTGCAACGTTTCTATATGCTTATCTACACATGCTGTCAAGAATGACCTTGTGAGGGAGGTGAAGATGGTGTCTCAGCAAAGCAGCCGTTGGGAAGCCTTGTCTTGCTTTCCATTTTCCTTTCAGCACCATCAAGAGGGAAAGTGAGAAAACAGCACAAACATTAGTTAATACCACAAGCATTAAAAAAAAAAATCACTCTAACACAGATTGAGAGTATGAGATTTAAAAATTTATTTGGTATCATAAAGTTGAGAATCGTTGGAAACTATTCAAAGGTGACCTATGTCTCCAAAGACAGCAAACATTCTACTTACTGAAATAAATGGAGTTTTCAATCATTAGTGGCATTTCCCATTTTATCGGTTATGAATCAAAATAGACATCTTACAAATGGCTACAGATACCTTTTTCACAAAAGACTTTATTATCTAATGATGCATACTGAAAACATACAGATATCTGCATGGGTCACTGTACATGCAGCAAAACCACCTTCACTTTACAATAAGTGAGTCAAATGTTTATGCAAAAAGAACATTTGAAGGTTTAACAAAAAGATTTATTTACAAGAGAAAAAAGGTAAAGAAGCAATTACCGCTTTTAAAAAGCAGCTGATTTTTGTTCAAGAGTGGAGAGTTTATTCCTGTATTGAAAGACAATATGATCACAAACAGTGAAAACAAAGAACAAAGAAAACACTTCAGATAGACATTTAGCAGGGAATCCTTTCGCCTGACAAAATGGCTGTCCCTCTGCTTACTGTTCAGTTACAAAAAATTACATTTTTCAATACACAGAACCTTAATAATGCTTCTTTGTACAGATGTTTAAACATGACAGGATGTATTACGTTACCCAGGCTCTAAACCATCAGTCAACCCATAACTGATATTAGTCCTGTCTATAGATGTTAGAAAATGAAATCTTGCAACAGTTCCTTATATCTTTTGATTGGTCTCCAGCATTGATATTTTTATAACTGAAGTCTCTGCACTGCTGGTTAATTGCCTCCCTTTCCCCCAGATGTGTTCTATTAAAAGCGAATATAGCAGAATAGTGCAAGGCCAAAAGCCCTGGAAAGAACGGCCACGGGAGCTTTATGAAGTCTTTGGATATTTTAGCCCACCGCTGTCTCATTATATAACTAAATCATCAGTTGTGGATAGACTGACCCATAAACCTTTGCAGATTGTTTCACATTTTATATAGAACTTTTTTTTTAATGAATCTACTGGACTAAAATAAAGACAAAAAAGGAACATATTTATGATCCAGTACACTGAAGGCACCCCCTTTCCATCAATTGCGCACATTCCACTAAAAAGGAATGGAGAGAAAGTGTGGATTGAAACTGCCACAAGTACTGTCCAAATTAAAACATTACAAACTAACAAAACTGTAGGTCACTTGTGAAACATGCAGAGGCAGAAAGCTGCCACAGTTAGTTACCAAGGTCTCAATATATATTTACACAACATTTTAAAATACCAACAATGTTGATGGGTTTAGCTTACCTTCAGTGTACTGTAAGTCGTACACAACCTGCTTTAAAAGAGGAGACCATCCCTGCAGGCAGGCTCTAGAAGGAACAGGCCTCCCTTCGGCACTGAATAGACCAAGAGCATGCTGCGCACACAACCTAGGAAAACGTGAATATAAACAGCATTTATGCTCGTCATGTTTTCTCAAAACAAAAGTTAAAAAAAAAAAAAAGAGAAAAAGAAAAATGAGCCAGGACCGCTAAAAATAAAATATTAACATCCAACAATTAAATTGCAACTTTCTTTCCCCAAATATAATGTTCAAAGGAAATTGCATTTGTACTCTTGAGTACAATTCAGCCAATTTACAAGCATTTCTACTGTGAAAAAAGTACATATATCACAATTTATTGATAAAAAGTAAAATATACTCTTGAACGATTCATGCTTCCTCAACTTTGCAAGGGAAATATTTATATGTTTATATACATTAACAGGCTGCTGTAGGTGGTCTTCAATCCCGGTGTGTGATCTAGTCAAATCATTTCCCACATTTAGATCTTTTCCTGGATGAAAGGGTGCTGTAGTGCTTGATTGATGCTTATTCGTTTCGCTGGATCTAGCATTAGGATCTGATCCAACAAGTCTTTTAATTGGTGCACTTTTTTACGCTGGTCTTCTGGAAGTCTCTGCAATCCAATTAAATCAGCCAACAAGTCCTTTGTTGGGTTAATAGTGCTCATGACTGTAACTTTTTCCTGGAAAGCAGGAATAGGTTTGTTTAAAATAAAATAAAAAAAACCCACACACAATTAGTGCAGAGAAATAGCATTGCTACTTAAAGTATCTCTAATAGACTTTTTTTTTTCTTAGTTTTGGATAGAGTGAGGAAGGGTTAGAATAATTTGTTTAATTTCTTTTTTTTCGCTCTTGCCCCTAATATATATAGTTTGGACTTTAATATAATAAAAATTCACAGGACTGTTTCCCTTCGGGTGGGGTTTAAAGACATAACTGAAAGGCATATGAGAAAACAGAGGGAAGGGGGCCCTGGATTCATCCAAACTAGGTTTTAGGGGGATATGGAGGGGGTTCAATGACCAGCCTACACGTACCCACCTAGGTATATTATACCCCCAATATCACAAGTGCCCTTTGTGAGCTGACTCGACAGTGTTTAGTCAGCAGCCAAACAAAAGGTTGTTCAGTAGACCATATAGCATACGTGAGAGAGAGGGGAGGGGAACCAGGAAGGACCCCCAAGAAAAGATGGTCTGCTACAGAACAAATATTGTGAACCTAGATTACTTTATTGTGTCAAAGTTAATAACAGTACAAAATTCCACAACCCATGTATTAAAAATAGGGCAGAGGTCCTATTGTGTGCAGGTGGCCACCAGAGACAATCCACATACATTCATCACTCACGCACTTGCACCCATATCAATAATGTCAATGGAGACCTGGGTCTGTCTAATTATCACAAAGTCCTCAACAGGATATACTGTGTAAATACCAGGTCTTCAATATTTACTGAATAAAGTGCAGGTGCTTAGGTGATTCATGAGAATCCATTCATGTGTGACTCCGGTCACCGAAGGAAGGACAAATAACCACACTGTAAGCTGGGGATCTCAAGAGTCCCAATAGATCAGTTCAATAACATCAAGTGAGGGGGCAGTTTCGGTGTCTTGTGCAGGGGAGGTAACCGGCAAACGGCCGTAGATGAAATGCCTCCCCTGTGCTGGGGTGCATTAAAGCTCACCGTTTGTCGTCTTCAGTGATAGGATGCTGGACCCACGGAGGTTGCCGGTAGCCACGCCAGTGTGGTATGGAGGAGCAGTCACGTAGTGTGTTTGTCCGTCCTCGGCACAGATACTTTCTTCCGGGTCTGTCACGAGAGGATGTACGGGGAGTCACAGGGTTCAGACGTACAGACGCTCCACGCTCAATCTGTCAGATGGTCCAGGGGAGCGTTCAGTCTCAGTATCTACCAAGGGACTCAACCCGATATCCGGAATCCAATCAAAATATTTCACCAACACTCAAGGGGTTTTCTCAATGATGCGTGGGGGTCTCTGTGCCAGCTGCACATAGGTTAGACGCTTACGCGTTTCGCTTGTTTCCAAGTTTCCAAGCTTCTGCACAAGACACCGAAACTGCCCCCTCACTTGATGTTATTGAACTGATCTATTGGGACTCTTGAGATCCCCAGCTTACAGTGTGGTTATTTGTCCTTCCTTCGGTGACCGGAGTCACACATGAATGGATTCTCATGAATCACCCAAGCACCTGCACTTTATTCAGTAAATATTGAAGACCTGGTATTTACACAGTATATCCTGTTGAGGACTTTGTGATAATTAGACAGACCCGGGTCTCCATTGACATTATTGATATGGGTGCAAGTGCGTGAGTGATGAATGTATGTGGATTGTCTCTGGTGGCCACCTGCACACAATAGGACCTCTGCCATAACTGAAAGGCAAATGTATGTGTAATAAAGACAGCTGACACAATACTTAGGCTTGGTTAACACCTATGCAGTTTGCTGTTGATCGGTTTTTGTAGTGCTTTTCACGTTTTTGCACAAGCGTTTTCAGGTTTATTTTCCATGTTTTTTTCTTTTTTCTATTTTGCCCAATTTGTTGTTGTGCAGATTAAGCACTTCAATACAGGGCACTGTAGCATTGACTGGTCAATGCTAAATCACATGGTACAGATGGGCTGTGATCGGTCAATGTGGTACAGACAGTATCAAACACAACCCATCTAGCAACACAATGGATGGCATAAAAGAAAGCCATCTATTGTTTACAGCTGTCATGCGACCTGCTGTGATTGGTCACATGGTACCGACAGCGAGCCGGTACACTGATCAGTCATTGGCTGTGCCCAGTGTACACAGCCAGTGACAGATCGAGCCGCTGAGCGGCACTTTGAGAGGACATCACATGACGACCACTCAGAAGGGTAAAGCCACAGCCCAGCCATCATTCTGCAATTAGTGCAGAGAAATAGTTAGCATTGCTACTTAAAGTATCTCTAATAGACTTTTTTTTTCTTAGTTTTGGATAGAGTGAGGAAAGGTTAGAATAATTTGTTTTATTTCTTTTTTTTTCCCTCTTGCGCCTAGGGTACTCCTAGTCACCATAATCGCTACCACAGAGGAAGGTGTTAAAAAGAACACAAAACACACAACATGCTTTTCTGCAGCTTCTCCATTAATGTCTGTAGAACCACAAATGCATCATTTCGCATTTTAAAAAGTCCCTGACCCGTTCCAAAATTTTTAAAGGCTGAAAAAAAAAAAACGCATGGATGTAAACGTGTCCCATAGGAAACCATGTTAAATGGACTATAGTGCATTTCTGCAAAAAGCACCAATAAAAAGCATAGGTGTGAACCAGCCATTAGTGCAATATCCTTTACCCAGATTTCCCCTATGAAGTATGAGAATTAGTGGTGCACCAAATGGAAAATTCAGGATGCACTTGGCTGAAACCCAAAACCGAAATGGACAGCTTTTAAAAAATATATATTTTTATAAATAATTGTATTAGATTTAACTTTTTAAAATAATATCATGAATTTAAACGAATATGAATTTATTTTCGGCCATTACCATCACATTTTCAGTGGCCATTATCAGCGCCTTTTTTCTAACCCTATTTTTGGCCGACAAATTTGGCCAATGTATTGGTACATCTATAATGAGAATGGGGAAATGCATACTACTATGGATGTTTCCACTGTACCATATGTGGAGCTAAAATTGCATTTTTATCAACAGGAATCCGCTGGACAAATCAGGTCTCAATTCTCTTTAAAAAAAAAACTGAATTCAGGTAAGAATACAAGAAAAAAGTAAAATGAATACATACTCTTTCTGTAACTTTGTCAACTTCAATATACATGAAGTTAAGATTTGCATCAAAGTGCTGGTCCTTAAATACACCTTTCCGAATCATCTGTGAATGTTACATAAAAAAGGTTGATAAAAACTTACTAAAACTTAGTAAAGAAAAACATTCAAATTTGAGCAACATCAATAATATATAGTTGTTCCACTTGCAAACAACAACCCATTCTTTCAAAAATCTGGGTTGGGGCAAAGGTTTTGGGGGCAGAGT
The DNA here is from genome assembly GCA_037952835.1 of Lithobates septentrionalis. Lineage (NCBI taxonomy): Eukaryota > Metazoa > Chordata > Amphibia > Anura > Ranidae > Lithobates > Lithobates septentrionalis. The sequence goes on from JBBDGP010000451.1 coordinate 698,473, forward strand.
AAAAATGGCTTAAAATACAACTGCTCCAGCAGACCCTCCTCCCAGTCTTATGAACTCGATGGTCTCTGGATACACACACACACACACACACACACACACACATCTATCTAGAGTACCTAGCCTTAATGGCAAGGTTCGCACATGTGCTCTACACACAGATAGATAGATAGATAGAAGCCCTATGGCAAACTTGTACAATGACGTCCATAGGTCTATCTAAGTGGGCCTGGCAGACTTGTGATAAACCAGGTGGAAATCTAGGCAGTAGTATCTTGCAGGATTGGGGGACAAATAAATATAAGACTCTGAAAGGGTACTGGGGGCAGGTGGGGCTTTCATATAAAACTGTAAAATGTTCCTTAATTTTTATTTCTATGTCGCCCCTGAGGATCTCCCAAATATAAAAAAGTGTTAGCTGGAGTAAGGCTTTAATTTGTTACTCACTTATGTAAAGTCCATTTAAATCTACTCGTTTATCTAAGCCTCCCCTCTCCAAACAGTGCTGCTGTCCAAGGGTGACTCAGTTGGTCCTGCACAGATATAGCAGCTACCCTAAGACAGGATGTATGTTACTGGCCAGATCACCAGGTAAAAATAAAAAGGAATAAATCCTAAAAAAAAATAAAAAAATTAAAAATAAAATTCAGCCAGTTTTGGGTTTAATAATGCTTAAAGTTTCAAAGTCAAACATGTTGTTTAAGAAATAATTTTGTTTTGAAGAAGCTACACTAGTGAAACTTTAGAGATTTCCACTTTCAGTTTATTTGCTCCCTAGAGGATGAAACATCTGCTTTAAAAAAAATAAATTTGTACTGAGCACATTTGTGGCTACCAGTCAAACAAATGGGATCAGCAAACTGAAAATGAGGTACTTTCAACCAAAAAAGCGAAGTTCACCTGTTACAAAAAAATAATAAAAGCACATCTTTTTGCAGGTAAAAAAAATGTGTGCTGTTTTTTTTAGTGTGCAGCCGGTAAGACATTGCACCGGCATTTAGCAAATCACAAGAGCAGTGCCTAAATTATGCAGATTCTTAGTACACTGAATGGCAGGAGGAATAAATGGACTATAAGAGCGTTTACCAGCGCCCTCGCAGTTAATTGAGAACTGCAAGCCGTCGTTGGCAAAAGCCAATGGTACACAGAAGACTGTGAATGAATGACACAACCATGTGGGCAGAGCCCCGCATGGTCACGCTGTTTTAAATTGTGACAGCTGGTGTGTGGAGAAGATCCCTTGCCTGCTGTCACACGAAGGGGGGATTGGGGGAGGAGAGGAGGCAGGAGCTAGAACAGGTTACAAGTTCCAGCCTAAATAAGGGTGAAACATGCAACATGTTCCAAAGCTTGACCTATTCTTTATAATCACCCCTATACAGTTATACCTACATTTTCAAAACATGAAAAACTGTACAGTTTCATAAGGCCGTTTTCAAGCACAATCTATGCAGAAATATTAAAGATTACATGATTTTTATAAGTGGTAGAAGGTAAATACATTACATACCTTGTTTGGCATTTTTCCCTTTAGGTCCATGGCTAATTTTATCATATGGTTATTGGTTTTTCCAGGGAATAATATTTTTCCAGTGTAAAGTTCAGACAATGTGCAGCCAACTGACCACATGTCTATTCCATAATCATACATCTTGCCAATTACTGCAAGAAAAGCAGCAGAATTATCATCCAGAAGCATTTACATCTATAAGTTAATATATTGTATACTGAAAAATACAAGGCAATTGTTAAAATTGACCTAGAAAACAGAAAATGTATTCCATATGCCCCACCTCATTTACAGAATAGTGCAAAAAAGATTTACTTTTTAAGAAATGTTTACCAAGGTAACATCAGTACTTACTGATTTCAGGAGCTCTGTAAAATCTACTGACAAGATATGGTGTAATGTCATTATCTGCCACATGAGATGCTGATCCAAAATCACAAAGCTTCAGGATGGTTTTGGATTCATTTACCTTAATATCAAGGAGATTAAAAAAAACAGAAAGATGTTCAATGTCCTATATTTCAAATATTATAATAAGTTTCTATTTATTATTTTTTTTTTAATGCAGAAATTCCTTTAAAGCAGATGTGTTTTTTGCCCATGCAGGGCAAAGCAACAGGTATGCTTTGATTTCACGCACCCTAGCAGCATATACTAATCTCTTTCTTTTTCACTACATTTAGCAGCTGGAAGCAAAAAGAAATACCAGGTACTTATGGGTGTGAAGAAGCATGCGAAAGTTCTGAGGCTTGACGATTAGCACATCGTTGCCATATTGGAAGAGAAAAGTCCTCAGCCCTGTGCCAGCTCTGACTGGAGCCACTTGGAGCTTATACAGGGCTCTTTCTTTGCTCCTGGCAGCTGAACAAAGATGAAGTAAAAAATGAAAGGTGATGTAGCTGGAGGCGCAAGAATTAAAGTGAACATGTTGCTTTTCCCTGTACGGGCAAATAGCGCAATAATAATTTGGGTCAAACCGCACTGCAAAGAATGGTATTTGATTTAAACAGGAATGCAGTGGTTTTCTGCACCACTCCAGTGTGAACCCAGGGTTGTCATAGTGACTTCAGCCTAGGTTTACACATGGTTCATACTTCAACAAACTGAGCAGGTTATCAGACATGAAACCTGGACGGTAACCGATCCCACTGTCCTAATGGATGGTACAGAATAGGAAAGCAAAGGTGACATACAAAGCCTCTTTATTCACTATGTCTCCCTCCATGGTTTCAGCTCTATTATCTAGTCAACTGGGAAAGAAATAAAAGCGCATTGGCACATTTATAAAACATACAGTGCTGCTTTAAACATGTGCCCTCAAGCTTTGCTTACTTCAGTACTTTGAAGAGTATCAGTGTTTGCAATGAGAAAAAGTGAAACTTTGGTTCTGTTCTGTGAAGGCCAGACAAAACATTTTTATGTTACATATAGCTATGAAAGTGGAGACAGGTCATCGCTGTGCTCAAGTTGGGGAGATTCTCCCTAACTTCCAGCATAGGACAGCAAAGTCAGGGAGTTTCTAACCTTTTGTCATTCTATCTAGAAAAAACACAAAAAACGTTTTGGCTCTTCCAGCTTTTAGCACTACAAAAAAAATGTCCCGATTTAAGTTCTAAAAAGTTCTTACCAGAATGTTATCAGGTTTGATGTCAGCATGCAGAATATTGCATCTTTTTAGAAGCTTTAGAGCTAAAAATAGTTGCTGACTGTATGACCTCACTGCTTTGATGTGCAGGCCAACGTCTTTACCATATTTTTTCAAAACTTCACGCAGGTTCATACTGAAAAAGAAAATAAAGTAGTTGCTTGCATTGTGTAAAATGCAACAATACATGGTCAGAAAGCTGAAGGTAAACAGTTACCTAAGTGGTTCAAATACAAGACACAAGTGCTGTTTATGGTAAAAGTGTCGGAACAACCGCAAACAATGAAACTTGTCATCTGGGTCTGCATCGTTCAATTTCTTTAAAAACTCCAATTCTTTCAAGCCAGTTTTTTGCCTGTGGATGGATAACAGATTAATACATTAGTAAAAGAAAGCAGCATGTAATATAATTACACAGTAGGCAAGGTTGAAAAAAGACACAAGTCCATCCTATGTGTGTGATTGTATGTCAGTATTACATTGTATATCCCTATATGTTGTGGTCGTTCAGGTGCTTATCTAGTTTTTTGAAATTATTGATGGTCCCTGCTGAAACCACCGCCTGTGGAAGGGAATTCCACATCCTTACTGATCTTACAGTAAAAAAAACCCTCTACGCAGTTTAAGGGTAAATCGATTTTCCTTCAATTTTAGTGAATGGCGGCGTTTCTTATAAAATTACCTTTCGTGGAAAAGTTTTATCCCTATTGTGGGGTCACCAGTACGGTATTTGTATATTGAAATCATATCCCCTCTCAAGCGTCTCTTCTCCAGAGAGAATAAGTTCAGTGTTCGCAACCTTTCCTCATAACTAATATCCCTCCAGTCCCTTTATTAGCTTTGTTGCCCTTCTCTGGACTTTCTCCAGTTCCAGCACATCCTTCCTGAGGACTAATATGCCTGGCAATATATTTTAAAAACAAAAAAAAAATGGAACCATGTATTTGGAGATTATCTGTGTCTCTAACCACTGGATATAAGTACTTTGACTTTTACTTCTTTACTGAGATAAAGAAAAAAAATAGGATAAACTGGCTGACATTCATTAGAAAATGTAAAAAGTAAAAAGTAAAAGAATTAGCGTACCTAAACATTGTCGCATGGGGAGAGGGGCATGTACAAAGCTATTCAAATTTAGATTTTACAAAGATAGTATTTGCACAATTGTGCAGCAGTGGGGCATAGCAGGATTCTAAAGACGAGAGAGTTTATGTTTAGTATGAGTACAGATTTATTTCAAAGTAATTTTCTTTAAGTATGCAAACCTGGAACATCAATGAAAACAGGCACAGGATGCAAAAGCAACATAAAACCAAAAAAGACAAATAATTATGGAGTGTAATAACTACAGATCCATACCTACAAATCATTTGATTCATTTCTAAATAAAGCATTTGGTTTAAATAATGTTTATCACCACCCAAATGAAGAAAACTCACATTAAGTCATTGTTTCTGATGATTTTGACGGCGACTTCCTGATTAGCTCTGGCCATATCTCGAGCACGCACAACATTACTGAAAACTCCTTGACCCGTATATCCATAGACATTATATCGCTTCTCCAATATTTCACCTATGTTTACACCTAGATATGGGAAATAGTTAACAATGATTAGGCATATTAGACAGAAAATCTAAACAAGCTTTTGTCAAAAGTTGGTCAGTTTGGCTTGTTAACGTTTTATTTGGTTATAAGCCAAAACATTTATACGCAGATTAGTAAAAGATTTGCCATTATACTCTCAGCCCTTGATAAACGACAGTGAAAAACCTCCATTTTTAGGCCCCATGTACATGGGACGCTGCTAAACGTACGTTCAGAGGCAGTTGGGCGCTTTTTTCAACTGCCCCTGAACTCATTCAATGTTATCCTATGTGATCATGTACACAGCCTCGTTTATTGCCGTTTGTAGGCAGTTGCGTTTAACAGCGTTTCTTTGAAAGCAAAAAAATGGGTTCAGACGCCGAAGATTTCCACGTTTCAAGCGGCTAAGCGCGGTACCGGCGTTTAGACGCGTTTTAGTTTATAAGCGTTTTTAAAAGGTGCCCAATTTTTTGGACATTAAAAATCTCAAAAATGATGGCAAATGATGAAAAACCATTAAAAAAATATTTTAAAAAATTGTAATTGCTTGCAATGATTCATAGACCATTTATATACCCTAATGAGCCCTTGATCCAATCCAATACACCACTAGCATTGCTGTTATCCGAAGTATAATTGGAATTTGACCCATATGTTGTTAGATTTGAACAAGCAACTTGTGGCAAGTGGACAATCCGCAACTTGTGGCAAGTGACGTGGCAAATGACAATCCGCAACTTGCGACAGGTGACGTGGCAAGTGGACAATCTGAAACTTGTGGCAGGTGAGGAAGCAAATGACAAACAGCAACATGTGGCAGGTGACGTGGCAAGTGACAATCCGCAACTTGTGGCAGGTGACGTGGCAAATGACAATCCGCAACTTGTGGCAGGTGACGTGGCAAATGACAATCCGCAACTTGTGGCAGGTGACGTGGCAAATGACAATCCGCAACTTGTGGCAAGTGACGTGGCAAATGACAATCCGCAACTTGTGGCAGGTGACGTGGCAAATGACAATCCGCAACTTGTGGCAGGTGACGTGGCAAATGACAATCCGCAACTTGTGGCAGATGACCTGGCAAGTGGACAATCCGCAACTTGTGGCAGGCGACGTGGCAAGCTAAATACAAGTACACTGCTGCTCTCTCAGCTGCTGCTACTCACTCTGGTCTCACAAAATGGCTGAAATAGTTAAATAATACTGTTTTTTGAGCTTGGGGAGGGTCTTATGTTATCTTAACTAAACGCTTCTAGACGCAAACGCAGTAAAACACCGCTAAACGCAGCATGCAAACGCGGCTAAACGGGTGTTTTAAACGCCGTTTTCAAGGTGTCAAAAAAAAATCAGAGGACTTTTTTAAAGATAACCTCAGGAGACCCTCCCAAATGTCTACAATGCAGGGAAAACATGTAAATTATTAACTATTTCAGCCATTCTGTCCCTCTCTGTCCGTCTCACCCCCCCCCTTGCAGGCAACAGCATATGGTGAAAATTGTGTTTCTCCAATATCTTACATGTTCCTTTTAAAGCCTTATGTACACTGCTGCTGCTAAACGGAGGGACATTTAGGAGCAGTTGGGCATTTTTTTCAGCTGCTCCTGAACTGTCCTCTATGTTATCTTATCAGTACATGTACACAGGGTCGTTTATAGTCATTTTTAGGCAGTTGAGTTGAGGCCTTTTTTGGAAAGCAAAAAAATGAGTTCAGACGCAGAGTTTAGAGGCATTTCAAGCGCCAAACGCGGTAACTCGCGTTTAGTTTACAGGGGTTTTTCATTTTTGCTTATTTAAAAAAAAAAAAAAAAACGCGGCATGTAAACGCAGCAAAACTGACGTTTTAAACGTGGGTTACTATCTGTCAAGTTAAATAGTTCAGGAGAGGTTGTAAAAACGTCCCGTGTACATTAAGCCTTAGGAACGCTTATAAACGAAAACATGCCTAAACTCATGTTACAGCTTTTACATGAGTTTACATGAGTTTACAAGCAGTTACAAGCATTTCGCATTTCAAATGCCTCTGAACATTCGTCCTGAGTGCATACTTTTGCATTCCAAAAAATGCTTCTAAATTCAACTGCCTGGAAACGACTATAAACGACCCTGTGTACATGTACTGAAAAGATAACAGATGAGAGTTCAGGGGCAGCTGAAAAAAATGCCAACTGCTCCTAAACGTCCGTTTAACAGCAGCAGTGTACATGAGGCCTTAGGGTAGATTCAGATGTGTGGATTGAGCTTAAAGGCAATGAACAAGAGGTGAGCAAACAATAAGATGCCTCCTCACCCCATTTTTGCCAACAAATGCACTGCAACCATGTGCATAGCACTTTGTTGGGGGGCCTTATTTGTTTGAATGTGTAGCTTTCAGCAGGCTTCCCACCGACCGATTGCTACATATTGGATAAACTTTGTCATGTTCGAGACAGCAGCATGTAAGCACTACCATCTGCTGCCTATTGCAGCTTAAGGGGGCGGTTGGCAGGTGGCAAAAAGTCAGTTTGAATGCCCCAAACCGCACATCTAAATGAAGCCTTAGAGCAACATATCTATTATGAATAGAGTTGCCACCTCATCCCTTTAAACCCAAACACATATTGATTACACAGGTTCTGTGACTGATTAAGATGCTAATTAAACTCACTTAATGCCTTATCTGCACTAAATTAGTCTCAGAACATGCGTAATTCATGTGTGTTGGGGTTTAAAGGGATGAGGGGGCAACCCTAATTCTGAACAATGTAATGAAACTAGACTTGTGATAAAACCCCCCAAATTTTCGCTCAATTAAACATATTGGCATTGAAAACTGTAAATGCTATCTTAGACCCAGCTTCTTTCATTGATGATGGGCAAGATCAACTGTGCATATTGATACAGCAATCTGCACAAGTAGCATACCCAGCAGCACAAAATATAATCAGGAAAACATTTCATCCTCTCAATTTTCATGGTGTCACTCAGCTGGGTGTGAAAGCATATAAGTCATGGAGGAATACACGAAAAAAAAACACATAGAAGGCTTTAGCAAATTTAGATGTTTTCCTGAAATTTTACAAAATCCCAGTGTTCCACTTTAATATCATTAAGGTGGAACACACTTAAAAGGTTACTAACCCCAGTAATCTGAAAATAGTTCATCCACCCCCCACAGTGCCTACAGCTTATAAATCTTTTTACATTAAAACAATGTCACTATTGTATATCACGGTTACATGATAAACTGCACAGTTTCTCCAGTGCTGAGAGTTCAGGTAGGAGGAGATTTCCAATACAGTATGTATACACGCCTACATGTGTGTTGTCAATATCATGTGACCTGGCTAGCTCTGAGAACAAGTAAATGTTCTCTCCAGCATAAAAGACACAACTGAGCATGTGCAGGTCGGCTACCATGCCTGTGTTAGCTGGCCTTCCCCAGATACACAGTGCAGGAGGGGGAGGATCTGTACATACAGGATAAAAAAGCCTTTTTACACAATGCAGAGGATTAACCCCTTACGTTCCACAGTGAGTATAACAAGCATGCTATGCTGCATAAACAGACTGATTTTACTGTTGTGGGTTTAGTTACACTTTAAAGCAAGAGATTAACTAAACATATTTTTAGCCTATACATATAACACAACTTAAGTGAATAGCAATAGTGAGGCAATGCTAAAAATCAACTTACGATAGTAGCCTTCTGCATCTGTCCAATTATCTCTCAAATTGGGATTTTCCTTAAAATCCTTTCCGATACCAGCAGCTCTAAAACGAGCACTCTGAAAACAAAGCATTAATAAACAAGATGTCAAGACAGCAAGAACAGGTTGCAGGGGACAACTCTGCCAGGAAAGCCAGTGATTGAATAAAAAATAATAATAATAAAAGGGAACATGATTGTAATATCCCAAACAAGTAACACAACACAAAAAGAGTAGACAACTAAAATTCTCATAAGACAGAGTATACTCAAACTCAAAGTATCTGACGGACAGTATGTAGTGGCTTTAACTTGCATTAGTGATGGGATACAGTATAAAGAGAGAATAATTGCATGCTGATTGTAGACCTTTTAGTTAAAGTAATATCGAACATATGCAATTTATTTAGGTCACAAAAGGTATCCTCCTACATAAACACTTACATCAAAGTATGCGGCAAACATGTCATCAGATTCTGTAAACATGTCAGGAGCTGTTATTTTCTTTTGTTGGCTTCCTATGAAGCAAAAAAGTACATAAAAATTTAACATTACACAAAAATTCTGCTGAAAAATGAAGAGCAACTAATGACAGAAATATGTACATGTCACACCAATTCTCTCTTACCATTATTCTGTTCTGTCATTAAGTTGTGTTTTGCCTCGACAGAAGCTTCAAAGTTATCAACATTCTCTCTCTCATATTCTTTGACATCAGCTGCAACACGCTCAAGAATGCCATCAGGAGAAGCAGAGCGACTGCTAGAACTACTCTGGGGACTGCTTGGCTCAGAGTTCACGGATAAATTGCTGTCTTCATTTAGATATCTGTATTTCTGGAAGAAAAAACACATATTACAAATTTTAGAAAAAAAGGCATTCAAATTCACAGCACTGACATGCATTAGATTAGAGTGTGCCTAAATGGTTAGTTCACCTTTGCTATTTTCTATTTTGCAAAAAAAACAAAAAAAAAAAAAAAAGCAAAAAAAAAAAAAAAAAAACATGCATTAGGTAAGTAAAACTGCTTTTCCCATGCCCTAGGCGTTTCACACTAACCTCTACAATTGCCAGCCTTTGCTGTCGCCTTTGTTCAATAAGGGCTTCTTCATCTTCTTCTTCAACATCAAAATCCTCTAGACTGAAAAAAAAAAAAGTACCAATTTAGAATAAATTGCAAGAAATTCTGTTGATCCTGCTATTAACTTTGTCTTTTGATGTATATGATAATTTGGACCCCATACAACTTTTTTGATATGTACTTTCTAAATATATAAAGAATAGGAAAATGTTGTTTAACACTTTCTCAAAAAATTTCTGTTGATCCTGCCATTAACCTCCCCCTTCCTGCCTATCTTATAATAATTAGTCCGAAGACCTGGACTCTCTCTCTATCTACACTCTTGATATGTATCCAATAAGAAAATGGTATTTTTTAAATATATAATGAAAGTCTCAACATGTCATTTATGCCTGTGAGACCTTGCCTGTTACCAGTGTTCTCTTGCTCCCAGAATTTCACACAAATCATTACTACACTTGTACTTTCACTCCTTAGTGGATGTTTTTATACCACCACACTATTGCAATTACTTGACGCTCGCCCGGCACAAAAAGCCGCCCAGGTTACAAAACCCGCGGCGGCGCTATGCGAGGCTACAGTCTATATCCATCTTAGACTGGCCTCCATGTTGCGACTCTGGCGGACATGCGCAGTCCGCCAGGGAAGCTCTCTGTGACGGTGGGTGGAGTGGGCGTGTTAACGTCCTGACGTATGGGCTTGCACATGCTCGCCACGGACGGGACGGCGATCACTCCTCCCAGGGGACCATACATGGCTTGCACCTGCCTCCTCTCCCTCCTACTCAAATCAGCTGTTGTAATCAGATATCAACAGCTGATTGGAGGAAAGAGGCTTCATAAACCAGCTGATTCTCATGCCGGACATCCTCCACACGCTGTGGGATGTTACCGGCCTGAACAGCTACTTGATCCGATTCACTCTCATGTCATGTAAGTTAAACTACTTTTATTCACTAACTATGATACCAACCTAAGCTGGCCAACTTTACTTCTATTTATTGTGGCTATAACTGGGACTTTTCTTGCTTGATTGAGTTCACACTAGACTGATAGTTATATGCTTTTAAACACCTTATGCATTACAATCAACTTCTAACTAAAAAAACTCATTAGTTCTATTTGGAGGCTATACAACCATAATAATTTCTGTATACTTCTCTATTCATGTAGCACTTGGAGAAACCAATCCTTGAATCTGCATTTTTATAAATGAACAAGCACTACCTATTGGTTATGCAATCTCTACCCTAAATCTGCTAATCACATCAATATTTGGCTCTGTCTGGGACCTCTTTGTTGACTCCCAGTCAACTTGATAGATTAACCCCATACAGGATTAACTATATGATGACTACTCCCAGTCAACTTGATAGATTAACCCCATACAGGATTAACTATATGATGACTAATCCCAGTCAACTTGATAGATTAACCCCATACAGGATTAACTATATGATGACTACTATACTTTAGACCAAGCCTCACTATATATACTGTACATGTGACAGGTGTGTCTCTGCCAAGCAAATCTAGTCCCACCTGGCCACCTAACATCACAGTATCTATATTATTTCTTTTTAAGCAACCCTTTAGCGCAAGGACACAATAATTTAAAATAATACCTGCAATCCAAATAGACAACTAATTGAATATCCTATCTTATCTACTACCTCTCTAGCTATCAATATATACACCTATGAACATCAACTTTTGTGCCACCTTCAGGTATGAACTTAATTTTGCAAACCAACTTCTTTACTATATTAAAATAGGACCTCCTACTATATATTTATGTTATAACTTTTTTTTGCAGGATTTGCCTCTCAGCCTCAGTGGAGCCTCAAGCATTTAGTTTACGCCCACATTTCTTCGGCTTTTCTTTTCTTTTTGAAGAGAACAACATATATATACTCTTGGTGGAGTACAAAAAATAGGATTTTTTATAACAGCTTACCTGTAATATCCTTTTCTTTCGATGGACATCACGGGACACAGAGCCTCAGTGATTACTGATGGGTTATATAGGTATCCCTAGGCGATTGGACACTGGCACACCCTACCAGAAAGTTCAACCCCCTATATAATCCCTCCCCTTGCAGGGATACCTCAGTTTTGTAGCCAAGCAATATAGTGTATTAGAAGAGGGGCGGGACCTCTGTGTCCCGTGATGTCCATCTAAAGAAAAGGATTTTACAGGTAAGCTGTTATAAAAAAATCCTATTTTCTTTCTTGAACATCACGGGACACAGAGCCTCAGTAATTACTGATGGGATGTCCCAGAGCAATGCTGTCTGAGGGGGGGGAACCACGACCAAGTAGGGTGCAATCAGACCTGAGGACCCTGTACCGCTGCCTGCAGCACACTACGCCCAAAGGCGATATCCTCATGCCTTCTCACATCCACCTGATAGAATCTGGTGAATGTATGGACTGAAGACCAGGTTGCGGCCTTGCAGATTTGAGCCATAGAGGCCCAGTGATGCATTGCCCAAGAAGCACCAATAGCCCTTTTGGAATGTGCCCTGATCTGAAACGGAAGAATCTTCTGTTTCAAACCGTAAGCCTGAATAATCAACTGTCGAATCCATTTAGAAATGGTAGCTTTTGACGCTGCTTGTCCTCTACTGGGACCCTCTGGCAGCACGAACAAAACATCCGTTTTGCGAATCTGAGCAGTTGCCTCCAGATAGGCCTTGACTGCTCTTACTACATCCAAAGAAGGTAGTGATCTTTCTTCCGGAGAACAGGGATCTGGAAAAAAGGAAGGCAGAACAATGTCTTGGTTTAAATGAAAATCAGAAACCACCTTCGGTAAAAAACTAGGATGAGGGCGCAGTACCACTCTATCCTTGTGTACAATCAAATAAGGCTCCTTACAGGAAAGGGCTGCTAATTCTGATACTCTTCTAGCAGAAGAAATGGCTACCAGAAAAATTAACTTCCTTGTCAACAAGACCAAAGGAATCTGATGTATTGGTTCAAAAGGCTGTTTCTGTAACACAGACAGAATCAAGTTCAAGTCCCAGGGGTTTAGGGGCATCTCAACTGGAGGATTAAGACGCGTCACCCCCTGCATAAAGTTTCGGACCAAAGAATGCGAAGCAAGTGGCCGTTGAAATAATACTGATGAGGCCGAGACCTGGCCCTTGATGGTACTCAAGGCCAGCTTCATCTCTAAACCCAATTGTAGAAAATCAAGAATTCTACCTATCACATATTTTCTGGGATGCCAACCCCTGGATTCACACCAGGATACATAAGCTTTCCAGACTCTATGATAAATCATTCTGGAAGCTGGCTTCCTTGCATTGATCAAGGTAGATATCACAGGACCTGAAAGCCCACGACTCTTCAGAACGTGGGTCTCAATAGCCAAACCGTCAAATTTAGCGTTTGTAAGGCAGGATGGAACACTGGACCCTGAGATAACAGGTCTGGGCGTACCGGTAGTGTCCACGGGGAACCCACCGTCATCCTTACTATTTCTGCATACCATGTCCTTCTGGGCCAAGCGGGGGCCACCAGAAGTACTGACTTCCTTTCCTGCCTGATCCTGCGAAGGAGTCGTGGCAGTAGCAGAATAGGCGGGAATGCATAAATCAGTGAGAACCGATGCCACGGAATCACCAACGCATCCGTCCCACATGCAAGAGGATCTTTTGTTCTTGCCACAAATCTGTCTATCTTTTTGTTGAATCGGGATGCAAAGAGATCTACATCTGGAACCCCCCATCTTTGGCATATGGCCCAAAAGACGTCGGGATGCAGAGACCATTCCCCTGGAAGTAACTGCTGGCGACTTAAACAGTTTGCCTGCCAGTTCTCTATCCCTGGAATGAAAACTTCCGATATGCATGGCACATGCTTCTCTGCCCAGACTAAGATCTGGTTCACCTCTTTTTGAGCAGCTCGGCTCCTGGTGCTTCCCTGATGATTGACATAAGCCACCGCTGTGGCATTGTCGGACTGGATCCTGACCGGGCAACCTTTTAGCCTGATAGTCCGGGCCTTTAGGGCTAGATATACCGCACGGATCTCCAGAAAGTTGATGGGTAAGGTCCTCTCGGTTTTGGACCATACCCCCTGAACCGCATACTGTTCCAGAACTGCTCCCCAACCCGACAGACTGGCATCTGTTGTTACCACCGTCCAGGTAACCGGTAGAAAGGATTTCCCCTTCTGCAGGTTTTTGGGTATGAGCCACCAATTGAGGCTCTGACGCACCGCATGAGACAGGTGCATCTGCTGTTACCACCGTCCAGGTAACCGGTAGAAAGGATTTCCCCTTCTGCAGGTTTTCGGGTATGAGCCACCAATTGAGGCTCTGACGCACCGCATGAGACAGGTGCATCGGAAAGTCTAATGCCTGAACCTTCTTGTTCCAGGCCGACAGAATACTGTGTTGCAGCAGTCTTGAATGAAACTGAGCATAAGTCCCAAAGAAAGAACAAACAGGGAATCTGTTTGTCTGGAGGAGGCAGCAGCTTTGATGTACACTCTAATGACTCTGACTACATCCAGGAAATGTAGATTTCTTTGGAGCAGGGCACAAGGATGGAAATGTACAATGTCCTCATTGAGGTGCAACTCTGAAAGAAAAAATGATCTTTGGTTTAAGACAACCTTGTCATTGTGAAGTATGAGGAAAGGCTCTTTACAGGAAAGGGCAGCTATTTCAGAAACACATGTCTGACGAATGTGATAGATACCAAAAAGGCTAATTTGCCTGCAAGAGCCTCAAGGGGAATATGTCTGATGGATTCAAGGGGTGGTATCTGCAAGGCAGAGAGAAACAAATTAAGGTCCCAGGGAAGCACACGGTGCTGCAAAGGTGTCCCGATAGAAGAATCCTCTCCAATAAGAAGAATGGCAACAAAATATTTTGCTGGAGAGCTCAGGAATGGAATTGGGTGAAAGGCACTGCCTCGAAGAAGACTACATTAGGCCTAGAACTCTCATGGAAAATCTCAGTTGGATCTCTCCCTTGAGCATGAGTTCTTAGAGAAAGAATTCTCTTTTCTGGAAGAAAGACTTGCAACTTCCAACTAAAAGGCTGTAGCAAGTTAATTTGTCCTGACAACCGACCAGGTGAGGAGTCCTGCAGAAGAAGGTCATCTAGCCTGTTACCTGAATACACTGAGTTCCCTTTTACCAAGGTTGCACCGATTTGAATACACTGCTTGTGTAGGCATTAGAAGAGTGAGGTGTTGATTGAAGAATTTAATAATAAACTAGTGAAGCAGATTTTTCCACAAAGTAGAAGAGGTCCATCACCTTCAGACACTAGCACAAAGCTAAGGATCACAGAGTGGTGTAAGGTTATAGGGTCCCAGGGGGGTGTTCCTCAAAAGCTTGCCAGGGTGGCTGTATAGCCACTTAAATCACTTTTACATAAAATACAATCGCCTGCTGAAAAGATTGATAACAGGGTCATGATTGTAACTGCAACCATTATCTTGGTATAACCCCCTCAATACAAAGCCATATGTATACAGTACATATGGCGATATTAAGGCGGTTAGTGGGTGAAAGTCTGCTGTAATATTCACACAATTTATTGTGTGAACATTCTCAAATCCTTTAGTAAATTAGTGTCTCTGCCTTTATTGCTCTCTGGATAATGATAGCACTCACATGACTTTCCCTCCAGCCACGGCCATTGGCCAACATACTGGACAAAGTGCTGGGGAGGCACTAATACCCTTTTATTGCAAGTTATTTACTTGATTTACTAAAGAACAGACTTTTCAGTTAGCTCAGTAAATATGGTGAAGTTGTGTTGACTCAGAATACCCAATTATGTGCAATGAAAAAAAAAAAAAAAAAAAAAAACAGTATGTTTTCATGCTCACGAATGGCCGACTAAAAAGTGGACATAGCGTCACTTTTTTTACAAAGCTCAGTATACTTTCACATTGCTAAATGAACAGTCTCTACTTTAGAATATCATACATAAGAGTCTCATTTACGGAAAAAAACAACATAAATCTAAGCTCAGGTAGCAAATGGCTTATTTATAAAACTGTTCGTACTTTTCATCAGAAGACTCTTGTTCTATCTTCATTCCCTCAGAAAGGCTTCCTTTAAACTTATCTTCTTTGTCTCTACTCCTGCTTCTCCTTCTGCGATTTCGGCCACCACGGGAGCGCGACCTCCTTCTGAGACGTGATCTACTTCTTCTGCCTCTCTCTCTGTAAGACACGCCAGAATTGGAAGCAATGACAGGAAGCAAATTTATTCTTATTTGCAATTTTGGACAGCAATATTTAAGCTGTGGACCTAAAATGCAGCCAATTGAATAAAATACAATTACTATTGCAACAAGAATACAAGTCATTTTATCATCATCATCTCAAATCATCATCATCTCAAATGTACAGTAATCGCCTCGCTTCTTTGTTTGGCCCAATCAGGGAACCCTTTGCATTCACTGAGAAAAATGCAAGGCAACACAGTGGCTAAGTGATTAGTACTTCTGCCTAGCAGCACTAGGGTCGTCGGTCTGTATTCCAACCATAGCACTACCTGCACGGAGTTTGCATGTTCTCCCAGTGCTTGCGTGGGTTTCCTTTTGGTACTCCTACACTTCAAAGACATGTTGGTAGGTAGGTTAATTGGCTCCTATCTCAATTGGCCCTAGCATGTAAATGTATGTGAGTTCGGGACCTTAGAGTGTAAGCTCCTTGAAGGCAGGGACTGGTGTGAATGTACAATATATATGTAAAGTGCTGCATAGATTGGCGGCGCTATAGAAACACCTGTAATAAATATATTAAAAAAATAAGGCGCCCTCTGAATGGCGCTTGTGTTGAGTACACGACCCCATATGGTAACTATGCAGTAAGGCAGCCACTTGGCACGGGTCCTGGAGGACAGAAAGGACCACTGTAGTAGTAGAGGCAACGACAGTGACTTTTTGCTTCCACAGGGGTCAGCCAGGTATGGAATATATTGGTCCAAGCTGACCCAATGTAACTATGCAAAAACAGGCACACCTGTAATTTAGCTTTAACATATTACCCAAAGTGTAACTTTAGTCAGAAAATTAAGCCCTGCTAGATCTTTTCAGGCCGATCCTTTGGCAGGAAAAGTTATGGAAAATATTAAAATAAGTGTCTATACTGTTTAAAATCCAGCAATACAGTGTCTCACCCTGCTCTGCACATGCTCAGTTCAACTCCATTTTTAGGCATTGCAGAGTTGGAAGAGGCCGATCTGCTGACAGCCTTAAAGCGGAATTAAACCCTCCTATCCTTTCAGCCAAGGAAGCTGCTTTTGTTTGATCTGCAACTGCCATGGTACTGCACATGTGATCAGTTAAGACACCAGCCACTTGATGTTTGACAGTTTGGTTGAGGACACAGGAAAATGTGACAGTTAGCAATTCCAGGACTGTAATGGTTTTTTGAAATCGTTAAATCGATGGGTTTAGTTCTGCTTTATGGTTTACTGCTGTTCCAGGGCTCTTGGCTTGAGTAAAATGCCAGCCTCCAGCAAGAAGAAACAGGAACAATGCTGGAGGCAATTTACAGCACAGACTAATTTTGGTAGCATAATTATTAATTTGGAATGTATGTTCCATGCTAAAGAACATTTTTTATCAAATTGTTATGGTTAAAGTTCCATTTTAAGGACAAAAGGACTCCAGCACAACTAATTTGTTATAAACATTTCCATGACCACATACCTCCAAAAAATTAGCTTTTTTTCCTTCTCTGATCCACGTATTCTTCAAACTAGCTGCATTGTTTGATTTTTGACAGTTAGAAGGCACCCATTTCTTGCCTATAAGACCGATCAATGCTATGTGCTGGTTGTAAAACTGCCCCTTTGTAACACTTCTGACATCACTGCTAGCTTTGAGCTAGCGGTGAGGTTTAGGTGCTTAACCACTTGCATACTGAGCCTATTCTGGCACTCCTCTCCTACATGTAAAAATCATAATTTTTTTTGCTAGAAAGTTCTGCATTTTTTTTTTATCAGAGACCCTAGGGAATAAAATGACACACGGTATTTGCACAGCAATTTTTCAAACGCGTTTTTTGGGGAGGAAAAAATACAGTTTCATGAATTTAAAAAAAAAAAACAAAAAAAAAAAAAACCAGTAAAGTTAACCCAATTTTTTTGTATGATGTGAAAGATGTTACGAGTAAATAGATACCTAACATGTCACACTTCAAGATTGCGCACACTTCTGGAATGGCGCCAAAATTTGGTACTTAAAAATCTCCATAGGCGACGCTTTAATTTTTTTTTTTTTACAGGTTACCAGTTTAGAGTTACAGTGAAAGTCTTGGGCTAAAATTGTTGCTCTCACTCTAAGGCACGCGGTGATACTTCGCAAGTATGATTTGAATTCAGTTTACATATGTGGGCGCAACTTATGTATGTGTTTGCTTCTGTGCGCGAGCACGGGGGTACTTTAATTATTTTTTTTTTTTTTTTAATGTTAATTTTACACTCTTTAATTTCTTTATCTTGTTTAGATAACTTTTTTTCCTATTACAAGGAATGTAAACATCCCTTATAATAGGAAT
The DNA here is from genome assembly GCA_037952835.1 of Lithobates septentrionalis. Lineage (NCBI taxonomy): Eukaryota > Metazoa > Chordata > Amphibia > Anura > Ranidae > Lithobates > Lithobates septentrionalis. Next base: position 716,517 of record JBBDGP010000451.1, read on the forward strand.
AGTGCGTGACAGGTCCTCTTCCGGACTAATGCCTCGGACCACCATAGCGCTCTTTCCTGGTCCAAGGCATTAGCCCGGAAGTCTTCAAATTGGCGAGAACTAAGGGCCATCTTTCTCGGACTCCTATCCTTTCAACAGGTAGTTAGGGGCCAGCATGTGCAAGTACTCTCGGACAATACAACAGCTGTAGCTTATGTACTGAAACAGGGAGGAACCAGGAGCAAAGGGCTCTTAGAGCTAGCCAGCCAGTTGTTTACCTGGGCAGAGCGAAACGTGGCTTCACTGATGGCAGTCTGGCTGTCCAAGCGGGTCCTCAACCCCAGGCACTAGCGTCCGACGTTAGACATTTGTCCAGGGGAAAGGCCCAGGAGACCTTTTGTTAGGTTGGTTGAATCCCGCCACCACCATAGCGCTCTTTTTATGCTTGAGGTGATCCTGATCTGTTTTTCTAGAGGTTACTGGTGTGACCAACTTTGAGGGATGTTCATCTGGAGCGGGCGGGAATGTAGTCTAGCCCACTGTATGGCTGGAATGGATGCCGTGAGAAGTCCCAAAACTGCCATAGCTGACCAGACAGACACCAAGAGATTGGTGTGCATCCGTCTTACTGCAGATTGGACCTTCTCTATCTTCTCCTGCGGGAGGAAGACTTTCTGAAGCACAGAGTTTATTGTGTAGCCTAGGAACTTTACCCCCCGTGCTGGATTTAGATTCGACTTTTCCAAATTTAAGAGCCAACCTAAGCTCTCGAGGTGAGCCCGAGTCCCCTGCAGGTTTGTCAGGACCTGGTCTTTGGAGTCTACAAAGAGTAACAGATCATCCAGATACAGGATGACCGATATCCCTCTTAGCTTCAGAGGCTCCAGTGCGCCTGTCATTACTTTTGTAAAGATCCTGGAGGAGGACGATAGTCCGAAAGGCAGAGCTCTGAATTGGAGATGCCATATTGAACTCCCCATGTTGAGAGCTAGGCGGAGAAACCGCTGGGAATCTTGGGCTATTGGGATGTGCAGATAAGCGTCCCTCAGGTCCAAGGATGCCATAAAGCAATTTTGGGACATTAGCTTCATTATCGAATAGATTGTGACCATTCGGAAATGTTTGTAACGGATCAACTTGTTCAGAATCTTCTAATCCAGTATCAAAACGATACTTCTGAGGGATTCTTCACTAAGAAGACGTGTGAATAGAAACCCTGACCCTCCTGATGTTTTGGGAGTTGGATAATGACTTCCTGTTGTATCAGATCCTGAAGTAGGCTCGTCATTGCGGAAGCTTTTTCCTAGTCTTTCGGAAGATTGGCGACATAGAATCTGCTCGGAGGAGTTTCCAAGAACTCCAAACTGTACCCCTGGGTGATGATGTTTTTCACGAACAGGCTTGTAGTTGTCTTTTCCCACTTTGGGTGAAAAGAAGATAATCTTCCCCACACTGGTATAAGATTGTCACTTGTTTTTAGGGGGCTGATCGGGGGGTCTGAAGAGAACTGCCCCTCTTCCCTGGCCTCTCTGTGAGGCCCAGCGGTTCTTCTGTTCCTGGTCCCTATTTTTGTGCGGCTGTTGAACAGCACGAAAATTCTTTTTGAGTGGTTGCTTCTTTTTGGAAGGAAACGCTTTCTTCTTGTCGGCTGTTCGGTCCAGGACCGTCTTTTCATACATATATAAAAAATTATATGCAGCGCTCAAAATATGACTTCTGAAGAAGAAGTGACGGTGGTATAGTAGCCCATTTGACGTAACGCGTATAGGGGGAAGAAGTCGCAGTGGCAACGTCATCCCACAAGCATCTTGTCGTTTTGATGCATCCTGAGCCCGCACTGCTCAAGTGCTGCGTTTGTGAGTAACGTTTTAATGTGTTTATGAGGAAATAAACCGTTTTGATATACAGAGAGCACTAGATTTTGCCTTTTCTGTTCCTATGTGCACCGGACCCCATTGAGGGAATCTGTACTGGCTGGTATCCATCTAATCAGCCGGAGGCAGCACAGACGGAATAGGAGCTCCATGACCAGCTGATTCGTTTATATCAGGGGTCTTCAAACTGCGGCCCTTCAGGTGTTCAGGAACTACAATTCCCATCATGCCTAGTCATGTCTGTGAATGTCAGAGTTTTACAATGCCTCCTGGGATGTGTAGTTCTGCAACAGCTGGAGGGCCGTAGTTTGAAGACCCCTTTGAGGATCCCTGGTTTATATCCCTGAGAGGGAACCTGCTTTTTCTAAACTTCTGGTGAAACAGGGGTCAGAACGTGAGGTGAGCGGTTAGGATATTGAGGTGGAGAGCTATTGCATTTTCAACATTTATGCACTGGTGGTGTGTTGTGCGTTTTTGTGCAGAAGACTGAGGATTATTTTTGTGCATTTGGACTCTTATTTTTATTCAATTTTTTTTTGAGTGTGTGGACTTTATCTTTATTGTCTATAGTTCATTATTCCCATATAGGAAACATGTATATTTCATTATTGTGTATTATTCACTATTCCCAGTCAAGGAACACGAATATTTGATTGTGCACTCAGTATCTTGCTTTATTGCAAGTTAATCATCTATTCTCTTTAAGGATTTATTGGGAGTTGTTTAGGGAGCGCAACACTGTTTTTGTATAAACAGTATAGCCAGAAAAGACTCCACATGGTGTGAACCAGTAAAATACGTTTAATAAAATAGAGAACACTCGCATTTAGGTGTATATAAAGCACTTAAAATGTACAGTATAACCAACGCAATGGCATCCGCAGGGCTCGATGAGTATATGTTCCATGCATTGATGTTTTACACCACAAGCCCTATTGACTCATTGAGGGTAAGCCCATTTGAGTCCTTTTACTCCGGTAAGCCTTCTTACAACCGGTGGTGATTTTATTGCTGTTTTTTCACATAATATTGATGTCACGTGGAAATACTTTTCTTGGTTTAGAAGTCATCCTCTCCTCACTATTTTTTTATGGGCTTTGTTTCACGTCATATTAATTTTTGTATGACAATATATGGACTTGCTGAACATTAGATGTCCTGTGATATTCACATCACTATTTTATATAATTACAATTTATTGTTTGTAGTTATTTATATTTTACATACTGACTTTTCATGTCACTTTTCATATGTGGTTTATGGCCATTTACACTAGTCAGAATGTGTAGAAGTACATAATTATATTTTCTGTTGTCATTCACATTTTACTACTTTGATTTTGCATATTCACTTTTGAGCGCTGCACATCATTTTTATATATGTATATTTGGTTTGCACTTGTTTGGTGTTGTGCTGGCTGCTATTTGATCATCCATTTGGGGTGTTAGCGCGATATATACAATTTTTTTCTATCTGGACCAAAAAGTAGATCGCCTGAGAATGGCAACCCGCATAATTTTATCTTGGATGCACTATCACCAGTCATAGTCTTCAGCCAGATAGCACCAGTTCACCAGCGCTGAAGATCTTGCCATCATCTTTACTGATTCTGCTGATGCATCAGCCATGTACTTTTCCGCTTTCAGCATCAGTGGAAAGGATTTCAGTAACACTTTCCATGATGTACCTGCCTCTACGTGACCCTTACGTTTTTCTATCCAGCATTCCAAGTTCCTTGCTACTACAGTGGAGGCCATAGCAGGTTTGAGACTGGACGATGTGGAATCCCACGCTTTTTCTCCAGGAGGGAATCCGCCCTCTTATCCATCACGTCTTTTAGTACCCCCATATCTTCGAACGCTAGATCTGTGCGACGGGATACTTGTGAGAACGCGGTGTCCAGTTTGGGTTTCTTGTTCCAAACCTTAGTCTCCTTCTCTTCAAAGGGGAACCTTCTTTTGAGAGTTTTGGAAAAGAAAGCACCTCTCTCTGGGTCCTTCTACTCTGTTTTTAATTGCATCAGAGAGGACCCAGTGGCCTGGAAACACTCTGTGTTTGGTTCCATCCAATCCTTGATCCATCTTGTCATGTACCGACAATTGCACCTTTTCCTCCTGGATTTCTAGAGTTGTGTAGATTGCTCCTAAGAGATCATCTACCTCCTCCAGCGATAGCTTATACCTGGACACCCGGCTATCATCTTCCTCCTCTTCCTCGTCCCTGAGGGAAGGAAGAGTACTTGTTCCCTCATCCCCGAGTCAATAGCCTCAGCTGCCCTAGAGGTGGATGCTCGGGGGCTGAACGGTGTTTGTTAGGGTTCAATCTGGCTTGTCAGGCTTTTGACCAGCAGAGATCTGACCAATCTCACGGAGTTCATAAGTTCTCGTACAGAGGAAAACAGATCCTTGCATTGTTGGGATATTTCCTCTTCAACAAGCTCTGCTATGCAGGTTCTACACATGGGCTTTTGCCACAAATCTCAGAGGATTCTTGCAAGATGGGCATTTCCTTTGAGTTGGTGGAGGAGGTTTAGTTTTTGCTGATGCTTTGGCCTATAAGGAATAGAAACAAGATTCAAGCAAGCGTCTCTCACCCTTGTAGCCTATCTCTCTAGTGAGACAGACCTCCACTAACACAGGAACAGTGTGCCCCAAAAGGTGTCAGACCCAAAGGAACAACCCGCATCCAGACTGCAGGGTCAGAGCGGAGTCAGCTCTGACCCTGCTGTAGCAGGCTCCCCACAGGGAGGCACAGACATGAAACACACAGCTCATAAGGAGAATATGGGGGCACCACTGTACCCCTTTAACCTGGCCGGTGCTTGAGGCACCTGCTTCCGCCGAGGCGGTCGTTCTCTCATTCATTTCTGCAGAGAGCGCAGCGGGGAACTGACAGAAGCCGTCTGTCTTTGAATCTCCCAGTCCCGCCATCATCCACGAGGGCCGGAACCGGAAACACCAGCCAATGGACCCGCCCCCTGATCTCTGCATTCCAGGCGACTGGAACCATCGTCGACACGCCCATACAGGAAGTCACACCACCGGACATGACGACGCCCGCCGGCCGGAACTGGGGACCGTCATGCGGGGAAAGCTACACACTCATAGCACCCACCTAGCCCCCTGAGCCATACCGTGGATCCCAGGCACAAGGACGCTAGCTTCCTGAGAGCCATTGCTCCACTGAGCTAGCGGCTGGGAACTGCGGAGCACCCCCCGCCCGTACTGGGGGGGAGCTGGGATGGTCCTGAAAAGAAAAAACTTACTGAGGTGAGCCAATAGCCTCCCCTTGGAGAGAGCGCAGCTCCCCCTGGTTCCTGAAGCGCTTCCACCATGGCGGAGGAAACACAATACTGAGGCCATGGTGGAAGAGGAGGGATTTTAAAGCTGCATGTGTTTCCTGGAAAATGGGTGGAGCTACCCTCTCTCCAAGGCTGTCCTGAAAGCTGTGTAACGCGCTTCCCCCAAGGTAATGATGCTAATACAACAAATATGTATTTGGTTTCAAACCAATAAAGTGACAGGTGCTGCAACTAAAAGAAAAAACTGGAATATTCAGCTCAGAAACACGTGTAACAAATTTAGATGCGCAACCAAAAAAGTGAACAAACAAATATGTGCAACCAAAAGGTGCAAATAATTGTGCAACATAAAAAGTGCCAAATACCAAATGACAATCAAATAAGTATTAAAATATTAGAAATTAAAAACGTCCATGTAATGTGTCATTCAATAAAACTATTGAAGGACTTACACCGAATGGAGTTATATTGAATGACACATTACATGGACGGTTTTAATTTTTAATATTTTAATACTTATTTGATTGTCATTTGGTATTTGGCACTTTTTATGTTGCACAATTATTTGCACATATTTGTTTGTTCACTTTTTTGGTTGCACATCTAACTTTGTGTTACACATGTCCTGAAAGGTGATTTGAGAAAATTTGCTGTGGTGAAACAATCTGCTGTCACAGCAGGAGAGGATTGGATAATTGTTTTGGTTGTGTATGAGTAAAGCCCTGTACACAGGGGCCGCATGCCGGCCGGTTCAATAAAAAACAGCCAACATTTGGCCGGTGTGTATGCCAGCCAGTCCGACAGAAGCCAGCTTCTGTGGAATGTGCATGCTGGAAAATCAGCAGCCAACCGACTCCCGATCAGCGCTCTCAACCAATGGCTGGGAGCGCTGATCGGAGTGTTCTGGCAGATTGTCTGAACACAAAAGCTTAGTGGGGGAGATCACAGTACTAACGACGGATCATTAGTAAAGCGGCTCCGACCGGAACCCACAGGTTTTTTTTCATTCAACCCACTGGGTTAAACGTAAAAACCGATTCATGTGTACCAGGCTTAAAGCAAGCCATAAATTATGCGATTTTCTTTCCTGCAACTACGGGTTGCAAGAAAGAAAATCGCTCAATTCCCCAATTAACACAGTCAGTGTTGATAGAGAAATCCCACAGAGCCATTGTGTTCTCCCAGCTTAGATTAGATTAGATTAGTCCCTGCTGAACCAGCCAAGATTCGATCTATTTATGGCCAATTTGAGTCTGAGAAAGATCACTCCAATGGTAACAAGGAATCTGGTTTGTTTATTGACACTGGCAGTATAACAATTCAGCTCTCCTTTGTTGTACAGCAGGATGCTGCAGGGGCAGGGAGTTTCTTGTTTAGTATCACCTTAAAGTGGATGTAAACCCTCACATAAACCCAGTGAAGTGAACAGCCTCAGAGGATACACAGAGATGAAAGAAATCTCCCTAAATAAGTTTTACATGTATATCTGCGGTCTTCATCATTATATACTGTTTAGAAAGTGCATGTCCTGTTAGGGCTTTCTCTTCCTGATTCATCTGTGGGTGTGGAGGCTTGCCATACACTGTGAGACAGCTGATTGGAGGAAATGTGCACACACCCCCTTTCCATATAGGCAGAAAAAGGAAGAAACAATGCAGAGCTGTGCTGTGTGAATTGATTAATTTATAGCACCCTCACTGACACAAAATTCTGCCTGGTTTTCTCAGTTGGAGAACTTGTCAGAAGTTATCATGATGATAACAGAAGAACGGAGCAGGAAAAAGCCACGGGACTTAAGGCTTTGAAGAGAGTTAAGAAAACACTGCAGATATATGTGCCCAGCTCAAATTTCATGAAATCGGGTTTACATCCAATTTAACTGAAATCAGAACCAACTGCTGCCTTTTCATTTGCACAATTAACTTACCTTCTGTGAAGAGATCTGCTCCTTCGACGGGGAGATCTACTACGCCTAATAGGTGACCGTGATCTTCTTCTTAGAGGTGACCTACTTGAACGCCTTCTAGGAGACCACCGAGGAGGGCTAGTTTCTTTTGTTCTATCATGTCTTGTAAGCCCCTCATCTCTGGCTCGTGATCTAAATAAAAATAACTAATACTTTATGAACAATAAATACATGAAAGTTACCAAAAAACTGCAAAAATGGACAACATGGTTATTTTTTCATTTTTTAGGCACAGCTCATTTATGCTTTGTGCATTAATAATTCAGGAAAGCGTACAATGAAACCTTTTGACAGAAAATTATGCAAGCTGTCATTGTGGGTGTCCTCTTGAGAATATAAATTGCCACAGAACAAGCATGTAGCAAGTAATGTCAAACCTTATTTTATGCATATTTGTTGCTTTTAGAAGGAAGCAATGTCAGCCCACATACAGTTGTGCTCATAAGTTTACATACCCTAACAGAATTTATGATTTCTTGGCTATTTTTCAGAGAATATGAATGATAACAAAAACATTTCTTTCATTCATGGTTAGTGTTTGGCTGAAGCCATTTATTATCAATCAACTGTGTTTACTCTTTTTAAATCATAATGAGAACACAAACTACCCAAATGACCCCGAACAAAAGTGTACATACCCTAGTGATTTTGGCCTGATAACATGCACACAAGTTGACACAAAGGGGTTTGAATGGCTATTAAAGGTAACCATCCTCACCTGTGAGCTGTTTGCTTGTAATTAGTGTGTGTGTATAAAAGGTCAATGTGTTTCTGGACTTCTGACAGACCCTTGCATCTTTCATCCAGTGCTGCACTGACATTTCTAAATTCTGAGTCCTAGGGAAAGCAAAAGAATTGTCAAAGGATCTACGGGAAAAGGAAGTTGAACTGTATAAAACAGGAAAGGGATATAAAAAGATATCCAAGAAATTGAGAATGCCAATCAGCAGTGTTCAAACTCTAATCAAGAAGTGGAAAATGAGGGGTTCTGAAACCAAACCACGGTCAGGTAGACCAACTAAGTATTCAGCCACAACTGCCAGAAAAAAAAATAGTTCGGGATGCAAAGAAAAACCCACAAATAACTTCAGGTGAAATACAGGACTCTCTGAAAACATGTGGTGTGGCTGTTTCAAGATGCACAATAAGGAGGCACTTGAAGAAAGATGGGCTGCATGGTCGAATTGCCAGAAGAAAGCTATTACTGCGCAAATGCCACAAAGTATCCCGCTTACAATATGCCAAACAGCACAGAGACAAGCCTCAAACCTTCTGGCACAAAATCATTTGGAGTGATGAGACCAAAATTTTGCTTTTTGGCCACAACCATAAACGCTACATTTGGACAGGAGTCAAGGCCTATGATGAAAGGTACACCATTCCTTCTGTGAAACACGGAGGTGGATCACTGATGTTTTGGGGATGTGTGAGCTACAAAGGCACAGGAAATTTGGTCAAAATTGATGGAAAAATGAATGCATTATGCTATCACAAAATACTGGAGGAACATTTGCATTCATCAGCCAGGAAGCTGCACATGGGACGTACTTTTACATTCCAACATGACAATGATCCAAAACACAAGGCCAAGTCGACCTGTCATCGGATACAGCAGAATAAAGTGAAGGTTCTGGAGTGGCCATCTCAGTCTCCTGACCTCAATATCATTGAGCCACTCTGGGGAGATCTCAAACGTGCAGTTCATACAAGACAGCCCAAGAATTTACAGGGACTGGAGGCTTTTTGCCAAGAGGAATGGGCTAGTTTTACCATCTGAGAAGATAAAGAGCCTCATCCAAAAATACCACAAAAGACTTCAATCTGTCATTAATGGTAAAGGGGGCAATACATGGTATTACTGGGGTATGTAAACTTTTGATTAGGGGTCATTTGGGTAGTTTCTGTTGCCATTATTTAAAGAGTAAACCAGGGCTCGACAAAACCCAGGCGCCAGGTCGCAATGGCGACTGGAAATTGCATCCTGGCGCCTGGGCTACACCGCAGCAGCGGTCTATATACCTGCAAAGTGCCTCCCCCACCTCCCCCGCGGGTGTGCGGACTTCGGTCGAGCTGGCCAAAATTGAGGCCGCGGCTTTGCGGCCTGCTGGAGCGGGATACACGCTCCTTTCTGCGTACCAGCGCCCTCCTCTGGTGGGCGGTGCTGTGATGGGCATGGCGTGCTCTCACTGCCCGCCTACCTCCGACATCATCTTCTCGGTTTGACAGCTAGGGATGAGGTTGCGGGCATGATCAGTCGCCCGTTCCTTACCGCCGTTGTGGACGGGGAGTGCTCCCTCAGTGCCCTCTGTCAGGTGACACTGACAGGCAGAACTGAGATGGCACTGTCAGTGCTGCCTATCAATTCCGTTTAGTGCCCTCTGTAAGTGCCATCCCAGTTCTGCCTGTCAGTGTCACCTGTCAGTGCTGCCTATCAATTCCATTCAGTGCCATCTGTCAGTGCTGCTCACCAGTGCCACCTCAGTGCTGCTCATCAGTGCCACCTGTCAGTGCCATCTCAGTGCTCATTGGTGCTGCCCATCAGTGTCACCTCAGTGCTGCCCATTAGTGCCATCTCAGTGCTCATTTGTGCTGCCCATCAGTGTCACCTCAGTGCTGCCCATCAGTGCCACCTCAGTGCTGCCCATCAGTGCCACCTCAGTGCTGCCCATCAGTGCTGCCCATCAGTGCCACCTGTCAGTACCACCTCAGTGCTGCCCATTAGTGCCATGTCAGTGCTCATTTGTGCTGCCCATCAGTGTCACCTCAGTGCTGCCCATCAGTGCCACCTGTCAGTGCACATTAGTGCTGCCTGTCAGTGCCACCTCAGTGCTGCCTGTCAGTGCCACCTCAGTGCTGCCTATCAGTGCCACCTCAGTGCTGCCTGTCAGTGGCACCTCAGTGCTGCCTATCAGTGCCACCTCAGTGCTGCCTATCAGTGCCACCTCAGTGCTGCCTATCAGTGCCACCTCAGTGCTGCCTATCAGTGCCACCTCAGTGCTGCCTATCAGTGCCACCTCAGTGCTGCCTATCAGTGCCACCTCAGTGCTGCCTATCAGTGCCACCTATCAGTGCCACCTGTTAGTGCCACCTCAGTGCTGCCTATCAGTACCACCTGTCAGTTCCCATCAGTGGCACCTCAGTGCTGCCTATTGGTGCCCATCAGTTTCAACCTCAATGCCACCTCATCAGTGCAGCCCATCAGTGCTCATCAGTCCTGCCTATCAGATCACATCAGTGAAGGAGGAAAAAAAACTTATTTTCAAAATCTTATAACAAACAACAAAAAAGTTTTTTTTTTTTGTATAATATTTTGGGTTTTTTTTTTTTTTTGCTTGGCTTCAGGCATGAGCAATTCTTATTGCCCGATGCCCCAGACATGCAGTTCTGGGCGCTGGGCAGAATATTTAAAAAACTGGCTCCTAACATTTTCAGCTGGCTCCTAGATTCTAAGCAAATTTGTCAAGCCCTGGAGTAAACACAGTTGATTGATAATAAATGGCTTCAGCCAAACACTAACCATGAGTGAAAGAAAAGTTTTTGTGTTATCCTTCATATTCTCTGAAAAATGGCCAAGAAATCATACATTTTGCCAGGGTATGTAAACTAATGAGCACAACTGTATCTTTCTTGTACCAGGTTTTCTTAAAAGGAAAAAAAAAGGAATAATAAAGTTTTTTTAAATCACATAATTTTACACACAGGGCATTTTGAAAGCTTAATTTCTAGTCTGTGTCTATGTGATTTATATAACTCTTTCACCTCTCCCTCCCTCTGTATGTGACCTGTACATTTATTGATGCACTGTATCTAGTGCACCACCAGGCCCACCTACATACTAGCATATTTTTTAATTTGCTAAAAAAAATTGTGGCAAAAAAGATGATCACCCTGGCGTTCCTACTTTTTAAAGGGGTCATTTTGGGGGTTTTCAAAATATCTTGGCATGTGTATACATTATGTTTATTTAACACAAGCGCAAGAGAATTTTTTTTTTTTAGTTTTGGTCTTTTTCCTTTACTATATAAACTATATATAACTTTATATTGTAAAGGAAAAAGACCAAAACCATAAACAAAAAGCTCTATTTGCCTAAAAATAAAATGAAAAATTATATAAAAATTTGAGTTAAGTGTTTGTCCTTTTAAAAACTCACTTACATAATCCCACCCTTTACAGATTCCTAGTTATCAAAATTCAACAGCAGCAACCTCAGGTGTTTGTTTACATCATGTGGTAAAAGTCTCCCTCTCCTGGATGTGCCTGTGCAATACAACCCTACAGACTTCTAGCCGGTAGATGGCCTCACAGAAGTCAATAAGGCTGTGCTGCACAGGTGCATCCTGGAGAAATATTTTCACCGCTGGATGTACACAATCTCCAAAGGTCACAGTCATCAGCCCTCAGTAAATTGGCATCTGTGGAGGGGGAGGTTCGGATAAGTTAGGCCAGGAGCAAGCAAGATACAGTACTGTGCAAAAGTTTTAGGCAGGTGTGAAGAAATTCTGTAAAGTAAGAATACTTTCAAAAATATATATTTTAATTGTTTATTTCTATCAATTTACTAAATGCAAGTGAGCGAACAGAACAAAAAATCTAAATAAAATCAATATTTGTTGTGACTACCCTTTGGCTTCAAAACAGCATCAATTCTTCATGTAATCCCAGACAGACTTGATGTTGACGTAGGCAATGTTGACTTGATGTTGAGTCCAGGGCTCTGTGGTAGCCAAACCACCACTTCCAGGACCCCATTTTCTTCTTTATGCTGAAGTTAGTTCTTAATAACACTGACTGTATGATGAGGGTCATTGTCCTGCTGCAAAATAAATATGGGGCCAAAGACATGCCTCCCTGATGGAGAAGTATCTGCCTATAGTTCTCAACATTGAGACTACCACTAATCGGAGAACAACGAGGATCATATACACAGTGGTTGGCCAAGGAAATTTAATGCAGCAGAAGACAGACATTTCATGCTTACTTCCCTTCTACACAAGAAGATGGCCAGCAGTGCCATCAGCACAGAACTGGCAGAAACTAATGGAAACCAGTGGCACCCATGTACACTCATCTACTGTCCAGAGTTGTCTGGCCAGAAGTGGTCTTCATGGAAGAATTGCAGCCAAAAAGCCATAACTCCGACGTGGAAACAAGGCTAAGTGACTCAACTATGCACAAACGCATAGGAACTGGGGTTCATAAAAATGGCAGCAGGTGCTCTGAACTGATAACCTAAAATGTGAAATATTTGGCTGCAGCAGGAGGCAGTTTGTTTGCAAATGGCTGGAGAGCAGTACAATAATGAGTGCCTGCAGGCAACAGTGAAGCATGGTGGGATTTACTTGCAAGTTTGGGGCTGCATTTCTGCAAATGGAGTTGGAGATGTTTTGAGGGTCAATGGTGTCCTCAATGCTGAGAAATACAGGCATATAATAATTCATCATGTCATACCATCAGGGAGGCGTGTGATTGGCCCCAAACTTATTCTGCAGCAGGACAACAACCCCAAACATACAGCCAATGTCATTAAGAACTATCTTCAATAAGGTGTCCTGGAAGTGATGATTTGCCCCCCACAGAGCCCTGATCTCAACATCCTCAAGTCTGTCTGGGATTATATGAAGAGACAGAAGGATATGTAGCAGCCTACATCCACAGAAGATCTGTGGTTAGTTCTCCAAGATGTTTAGGACAACCTACCTGTCGAGTTCCTTCAAAAACTGTGTGCAAGTGTACCTAGAAGAAATTATGCTGTTTTGAAGCAAAAGGGTGGTCACACACCAAATATTTAATTTGATTTCTCTTCTGTTCATTTACTTTTTTTTTTCTCTCATTTTGTTAATTGATAAAACTATTAACACTTCTATTTCTTAACCGCTTTGCGACCAGCCGCCGCAGTTATACTGCGGCAGGTTGGCTCCCCTGCGTGAGCCGTTGTAGCTATACGTCGACTCGCGGGGTCGGGATAGCAGGCGTGCGCCCGCTGCACAGCAGGGGTGCCCTGATGCTCGTGGCCGACGGTCACGATGACCACCGGCCACGAGCGATCGTGAGCAGGAGACACAGAACAGGGACGAATATGTGTAAACACACACTTCCCTGTTCTGTTCTGAGAGGAGTGACAGATCCTGTGTTCCTATTAGCTAAGAACCACATTCCGTCACTTCCTCCAGTCAGTCCCCTCCTGCTTCAGTTAGAATAACCTCCCAGGGAACATAGTAAGTTAACCTCTAGATCGCCCCCTAGTGTTAACCCCTTCACTGCCAATGACATTTTTACAGTAATCAATGCACTTTTATAGCATTAATATCTGTATTAATGCCAATGGTCCGAAAAATGGGTCAAAATTGTCTGATGTGTTCGCCATAATGTCGCAGTCACGAAAAAAATCGCAGATCGCGCCATTACTAGTAAAAAAATAAATAAATAAATAAATAAAAATGCTATAAATCTATCCCCTATTTTATAGACGCTATAACTTTTGCGCAAACCAATCAATATACGGTTATTGCAGGTTTTTTTTACCATAAATATGTAGAAGAATATATAGCGGCCTAAACTGAGGAAAAAATTTGCTTTTTTTTTTTTTTTTTTTTTTAAAAATGGGGATATTTATTATAGCAAAAAGCACAAAATATTGTGTTTTTTTTACATTGTCGCTCTTTTTTTGTTTATAGCGCAAAAAATAAAAACCGCAGAGGCGACGCAAAAAGTGCTCTGGTCAGGAAGGGTGTAAACTCTTCCGGGGCTGAAGTGGTTAAAGCCATCTTTATTTACAGCATTTTTTCACACATGCCTAAAATTTTTGCACAGCACTGTAAGTGCACTTACCCCTTATTTTTAAATAGGGGCAAGACCACAGGCAATACAGATGACTATTATTTGCCTTCTGCCAGATTTATTTTGGGTACAGCTTCCAGAGTTCAGTTCCTATTTAACCACTTCCTGTCCAGCGTACAATCAGCCAGCAATCGGCTTTACTGTAAAAGCAATCTGAGCGGCTCTACAACTGCCCGGTCACTTTTACAAGACATCCGTTCCTCCCCCTGCTCTGTGCAAAATAACGCTGGAAATGACAAGGATTTTGTCACATCCGGTTTTCTTTGTTTACCTGGCCATTACTAGCCAGGAAGGGTAGCTTATCAAATCGATAGGTGTTTCATCAGCTGCCTTTAAGGGCAGAGGAAGGATCAGGGATCTAAAAGACCCCAGATCCTTGCATAAAGAGGCTCTGTCACTGCCCAAGCTATCACAAGGGATATTGTTCATCCCTTGTAATAGTAATACTATTTAAAAAAAACATTTAAAAAAAAATTAAAGCTCCCCTGCCACTACCCCAAGCAGAGACAATATACATCTGGCCACTCTAACAGTTCTGAAGCCAAAGGTGCTCAGAGCTGAGCCCTTACAGATTCATTCTCAGTTCAGCATGGTTCCATGATCTCCTTCACCCACTCAGCTATCCTAAAGAGCCAGTAGGAAAAGGGAAATTTTATTGGATTAGGATGTTAAGTGGTCTCCTCCAGACAGATAACAGACATATTATATTGTTTATTGAAAAATAGAAAAAGACAATAGAAACTTTGAGATTAAAAAATAGGGGAGTGACACACATGCCCCTAGACAAAAAAAAACAATGGGATGTATACAATTTCGTACAGATATATTACATAGGAGGAGTCCAACATGTTTCGCGGTATATCTATACGCTTCTTCAGGGCTTGCTTTCTTTGTAGCTATCTCGAAATCTTAAAACCGTCCAGGGTATCCAGATTAGGGGGAGACCAGAACAGGAACTACAAAATTGGTGAACACCATATAACCAGAAGGACAACCTCAATGAACTATGGATAAGACATATTCTTTACTTATAACACAAGGACAGACAGAACTCCATCGGGGGTTTGACCCGCACAACACACATCCAAGGAGGGTCCATTAGGATAAACTGTCAAGTCCGCACAACAGCATAATTCTATGCTGTTGTACAGGATCCTCGGGACTCCAAACACACTTCCACACTGGATGAATCCTATTGAAGGACAACATTTTCCCTTCTTTATATTTTAACATGGGGGAATCCTATGTGATACCTTTGTTTACAATACTTTTTGGGATGGACTTGACCGTTTATCATAATGGATCCTCCTTGGATGTGTGTTGTGCGAGTCCAACCCCCTACGGAGTTCGGTCTGTCCTTTTGATATAAGTAAAGGATATGTCTTAGCCATAGTACATTGAGGTTGTCCCTCTGGTTATATGGTGTTCACCCGTGTTGTGGTTCCTGTTCTGGTCTCCCCCTAATATGGATACCCTGGACGGTTTTAAAATTTTGAGATCGCTACAAAAAAAGCAAGCCCTGAAGAAGCGGATACATATACCGCAAAACATGTTGGCTACTTCTATGTAATATATCTGTACGAAATGTTGTATACACACCATTGGTTTTATGTCTAGGGGCATGTGTCACTCCCCTTTTTTTTAATCTTAATGTTTCTATTGTCTATTTTTCAAGAAACAATATATTAAAGAGGAAGTAAACCCTGATGGGTTTTACTTCCTCTTTGTTTCCCTGCAAGGTTAAAGCATAATGGGCTACTATGCATCGCATAGTAGCCCATTACGTGTCACTTACCTGACACAGGAGCCTGCAAAGTCCCCGATTTCCTCAATGGCAACGAGCGTCCTTTCTTCACCCCTCTTCCTTCCGGGGCAGCGAACTCTGGCTCTGTGACTGGCCAGAGTCACGTGGCGTCACTCCCGCGCATGCGCGCAGGAGCAGCCAGTCACGGCATGACCCCAGCGTGCCCTTTCAAGAGTGCGCATACGCCGAATACATCGGCGCATGCACAGAAGAACTCATCGTACAGGGTAATAGTAAATATCTTCTAAACCGTGTAGGTTTAAAAGATATTTCAAGCACCTACAGGTAAGCCTTAATCTAGGCTTACCTGTAGGTGAAAGTGGTCTGTAAGGGTTTACAACCACTTTAATATGACTTATCTGTCCACTTAACGCCCTAATCCAATACAATTTCCCTTTTACTACTATTTCAATTAAGGGTTGGCACTCCATGACAGTAATTTATATGGGCCTGACACTGTAGATTCTCACTTTATCCTAAAGAGCCCCTGCATCTTCTAATGATGCTGGTCCCTGGTCTCAAAGAGGAACTAGGTGAGCCCAGGGACCAGGAGGGCGACCACTGCACTACCACTGCAGATTGCTCAGTAAATAGAACTGACTGAACATCTTTACACCTGTCCAGATTCCTTTCTGCAGAGAGGACAATCTGTTCATTTTATTTCATCCTTTTACTGCTCAACTGTAAATGTGTAGCAGTGATGGGGTTAATTATGTCAACCATTTCATTGGTAACCACCTACAGATGTCACCAACCAAATTCTTCCCTCCCTCCGCAAAGTAGTCTGCAGCTCCCTTCTGGAAATCAGACTGATCTCCAGAAGATGCTGCAGCTGCAAACACAGGACTTTAACCACTTCAGCCCCGGAAGTTCTGGCTGCTCAATGACCAGGCAATTTTTTGCAATACGGCACTGCGCTGCTTTAACCGACCATTGCGTGGTCGTGCGACGCTGTATCTAAACAAAATTGACATCTTTTTTTCCCTACAAATAGAGCTTATTTTTGGTGTTATTTGATCACCTATGCGGTTTTTATTTTTTGCACTATAAAAACAAAAAAAGCGCCAATTTTGAAAAAAAAAAACAAAATATTTTGTACTTTTTGCTATAATAAATATCCCCAATTTTTTTTTAAAAAAAGCTAATTTTTTTCCTCAGTTTAGGCCGATATGTATTCTTCTACATATTTTTGGTAATAAAAATCACAAAAAGGCGTATATTGATTGGTTTGCGCAAAAGTTATAGCGTCTACAAAATAGGGGATAGATTTTTGGCATTCTTATTATTTTTTTTACTGGTAATGGCGGCGATCTGTGATTTTTATCGGGACTGCGACATTATGGCGGACAGATCGTACACTTTTGACACATTTTTGGGACGACTGACAATTATACAGCGATCAGTGCTATAAAAAAAATGCACTGATTTTTATGTAAATGTCACTGGCAGGGAAGGGGTTAACACTAGGGGGCGACTAAGGGTTTAACTGTGTTCCCTAGTGTGTGTTCTAACTTTGGGGGGGGGGGATTACTGACTATAGGAGATGACAGATCGTGGTTCCTAGCTAGTAGGAACTCACGATCTGCCTCTCCTCTCTTCACAGAACAGGGATTTGTGTGTTTACACACACGTCCCTGTTCTGCCTCTGATGCCCGCTAGCGCCGGCCACGAGCATCGGCACCCCCGCAGTGCAGCGGGCGCACCTGCTATCCCGCTTAAAGGAGCAGACGTACAGCTACGACGGCTCGCAGGATCGTGCCGACCTGCCGCAGTATAATGACGACGGCTGGTTGGCAAGCGGTTAACATCCTCCCAATATAGGTAGGTGTGGGAATGCGATAAAGCTCTAAACAAGTAGGCACTGTTTAACTACTTCAATACTGCGCACTTTGACCCCCTTCCTGCCCAGGCCACTTTTCAGCTTTCAGCGCTGTCATACTTTGAATCGATCAATGCTGATGTACTGACAGCCTATTTCTTGAGGCCTGAAAATTCCAGGACAGTACATATACCCCCCAAAGGACCTCTTTTTTGGAAAGTAGACGGTCCAAGGTATTTAGTAAAAGGCACAGCGAGTTTTTTGAAGTTGTATTTTTTGTCACAATTTTTTCAAAAATGGACATTTTAACAAAATTTTAAAATATTTTCATAGTTTGTTTTTGTACATACTGTCACCAGTACAGCGTCATCATAAATTGTCCCAGCGGCAATCAGGAACACTGACTCGTGACAGTATGAAAAAATAAATAAAATTGTTTCTATTTTTTTATTACATCATTTTTTTCTTTATTGTGATTTTTTTTGCATATTGTGACCATATTAACACTGTACTACTATTAGGAGGTGATCAGTACTTTTTTTTATTTTTGCACACTACGATTGCTTTTAACAGTGATAAACAACCATTTTTACTGAATGAAATCCATTCATTCAGTCTTTACTATTGTGATTAGCCACAGCTAATCACATGGTACAGATGGGCTGTGATTGGCCTTGTCTGTATCATGTAATCACTGAGACTAATCACAGAGATCAGCACAATAGTACACAAGGAATGGCATGAATGGAAGCCATCCATTGTGTACAATTGTCATGTGATCTGCTGTGACTGGTCACAGCGATCACATGGTATTGGCAAAGGGCTGGTATACTGATCTATTACCAACTGGACACAGCAAGTGACAGATAGCTCCGCAGCACGGCCCGTGGGGAGGACGTCATATGTCAAATCGTTAAGCTTAGCTGGTAAATTTATATAGATGGGAGCAGTCACATTTGCTCATTGGACTGCTCCCATGTAGGATGTGTAACTTGTTGCCCAGTTCTCAATTAAAGATATGTGAAGTTCTTTAATGGTACAAAATTTTCAGTCAGGTGTTCTTTGGAGCAGCGTTTCTCAACTCCAGTCCTCAAGGCGCCTTAACAGGTCATGTTTTCAGGATTTCCCTCAGATGAAACAGCTGTGGTAATTACTAAGGCAGTGTAACTGATCAAATTACCTGTGCAAAATAATGGGAAGCCTGAAAACATGACCTGTTGGGGCGCCTTGAGGAGTGGAGTTGAGAAACACTGCTTTGGAGCATCAGAAAACCACATCCTCACTTCCCTCAGTGGGTCTGCATGGAGGATCAACAGCCACTGAGGGGCCAATGATATCCAATTAACAGGTACAATTCAGTATGGACTGAATTGCATCTGCTGGTTGGGTGACATCACTTCATTGGTGTCTCTTCAGGGACTGCTAAGTTCATCCTGGGATAGCATATCATATACTACTCTGCGGTAAAGTGTCCAGTGTCAAGTTAAATTGCCATTTACCACTTTCATAAATGTAACCAAAGCATAAATTTGTTTACCTAGGTGAAGACAAGCGCCTTCTCTCTGGTTCCCATCTTTTTCTTTCTATAGATTTGCTCTTTGCTCTCCTTGGAGAGGACTGTATTCGAGAGGGAGATGGTTTTGTTTTCCTATCAGGAGCATTATACATTAAAGTCCAATCACGCTGATTAGGAGTTAGACTCCTTGAATTTTGGGCTGGTCGGCGTACTGGTGAGCGGTTTTCCTTGCCAGAAGAGGCATCTTTTGAAGGTGACTTGGGAAGGAGCTTCTTTTCCTTCTCGGAGTCAGACCTTCTGGGTTTGTGCTCTTTAGACTTTGACCTCCTCTCTTTGGATTTGCTTCGCCTTGGCAAAGGAGATTTAGACTTCCTACTACGATCTTTTACTCTGTTTTCAGTAGCTACAGGCGATTTCTTCTTGTCTCTTGTTTTGACTCTATCCTCAGGGGGGGACTTAGACCTAATATTTTTTTCAGGGGATTGCCTTCGCAACGCTGGTGACTTTTTTGGCTGCTCCTGGGATCGATTCCTTTTAGAGGGACTTTTAGATTTTCGCCGTTCCTTGGACCTACTCCTAGGTGGTTTTTCTTTAACAGCTTCAGAGTTAGCTTTAGGTTTTTTCTTTTCTGTCTTGTGCTTGGTCTTCTCTTTGGACTTGCTCCTAGACCTTTTTTTAGAAGTATTTTTTGAGTAAAGATCCTGTTTTGCTTTTAGGTTTGACTTGGTGGAGACTCTTTTGCCATTGCGAATTTTTTCATTAATCTCTCCTTCTTCAGACCCTGAATTGTACCCCTGCAATATCAAGCCCATGCCAGAATGCACTTTACCTTCCATTAACTCGTTATCAAGCTCTGCTTTAATCAAAGCTCTTTGCTTTTCAAGGTCCTCCAGCAATGCAAAGTCATCAAGCTTTGCTCTTTTTAAGGGTGAAATGTCATCTTTGCCATCATCATTTTTCCGTTTATGCTTCTTATGCTTATGTTTATGTTTGTGTTTTTTATCTTTGTCCTCTTCAGGAGTGTGTTTGTGTTTTTTATGCTTGCTCCGATGCTTGTGTTTCTTTTTCTTGTGTTTATTGTGCTTAATAATCTGAACAATCTGAGGCTGATCTTCTTCTGATACTTCACCATTTTCATCAATGCTTCTTTCAGATATATCACCATCTTCCATTCTGTAAGCAAGATCAACACATCTCAGTTACATTACCGCTAAACAAGTTAAAAGCTTAAAAAACTGCTCTTACAACTTAAAACTGCAAACTTCTCTTAAAAAATATCAACGTAACTGTAAAGCATTATATATATATATATATATATATATATATATATATATATATATATATATATATATTTTTTTTAAACAAATATGTTCTACTCACCTGCACCCCCTCCCTGAGTGCCCCCAATATCGGTCAGTTTTTCAACCCATTGTCCTCTATGGGGCGGCGAATGTCAGCAGACACTGCCGGGCATCAGACCTGACAAAATCAGCTGAAAAAATACGTATGCCAATACGTTCGCCATCCATCCAGCGGGTCGGGTCGGATGACAATCGGATGGAAATGGACATGCAGTCCATTTCTATCCAACTGCCCCAGAGGAAAGTGGGCTCTGTCCTTGTCTGCTCTGCATAGCAGAGTGGACACGGACCTGTCATCTGCCTGCTCAGCAGAGAGATCCCCACTGAGCAGGCGAATTCCACTCAGACGGATCCACCCCATGTGAAAGGGGCCAAAAACACACAAAAACCCCTCCTTATTGTCTCTGATTGACAGCAGCGGGAGCCAATAAGAAAATCAGGAGCAAGAGAACTGGGAGAGCCTCAGCTCTAGTGCACATCGCTGGATTGAGATGGGGCTCAGGTAAGTGTTGGGGGGCTGCAGTGAGAGCTGTATGTAGAAGGTTTTTTACCTTAGAGCATGGAATGCAGTAAGGTTAAAAAAACAAAGAAAAAAAACAAAACACCATCTGACTTTACAACCACTTTAAAGCGGGGCGCCGCCGAAAGAAAAAATTTTAAAAGTCAGCAGCTACATGCAGCTGCTGACTTTTAAAACATGGACACTTACCTGTCCAGGGCGCCCGCGATGTCGGCACCCGAGGCCGAAGCGTCTCTCCGTCCTCGGGTGCTGCCGCCTCCATCTTCGGTAAGGGAATCAGGAAATGAAGCCGTGCGGCTTCACTTCCCGGTTCCCTACTGCGCATGCGCGAGTCGCGCCGTGCAATACGAATGCTCCCTGCTGCCTCTGGGACCCGTGTGTGTTTCCCAGCAGGCAGCGGGCGGGAGCAGGAAGTGGCGTAAATAACCGCAGATTCTGCGGCTATTTATGCCGGAAGTGGGTACAGATACCTGTAATATACAGGTATCTGTACCCCCCTCCCCCCTGAAAGGTGCCAACTGTGTCACCGGAGGGGGGGAGGAATCTGATTAGTGGAAGTTCCACTTTTGGGTGGAACTCCACTTTAATTCAATTTCATGGTTATGTACAAACAGCATGTATAACCACAAAAGTTACAATGAGAAGGGAGCAAAGCAATCAAAAAGGCCTTACTCTAATCAGTACAGGGTATTCACATGTCTTATTCCAACACACGTCAAAAATAAGAGGATTATTCCTTCTTTAAGACAGTGAGCACAGCCATGCAAATCACCCCATCGGATGCTTATCAAAAGCTGCTGGTCTGTAGTACAAATATAACCAAATATTCAAAATCCATTTATTCCAAACTTCATACAGCCGTTTCAGGCTTTTTGGCCATCATAAGTGCAGTGTATGGAAACTATGACTTCTAAAAGGCAGGGTTTGGGACCCAACAAGACATTATTTGGGACCCTTTGGGTTCAGAGACCCCAAATTTTGGCTGCAGCTAGGGGGCATCTAGGAACACTTAACTACCGAGTTTGAAGTTCAGGTGACCTATGGCTGCAAATGCGCACAGTGAGGCTGCAAATGGGCATTGTTGACCCTCTTTTCCACTTACAGTAGCTGTGCATTTCTCACCCTCGTCTTATACTCGGGTCAATAAGTTTTGACCATTTTTTTGTGGTAAATTAGGGCCTCGACGTATACTCGGATCGACTTATACTAGAGCATATACGGTAATAATTGAAAGATTTTCATTTATGCGTACCGTTTTCGTATGAGATATATCAGATACGAAAGACTGTGCATGATCAGAAACAATAAAAAAAGAAAAAGCCTTTGTCATACGAGAATTTTCGTACATTATTTCTATCCTCAGTTACAACTTGCTGTGAAACAGAGAAGAACCAGCTGATCAAACGCTTTTTTTTTTTGTCAAAGTGTTTACGGGGTTTTAGGCCCCTTTCACACGAGTAATCCGACCTGATCAGACCCTCCAGTCACTTCTATGGAGTGTTGGATGTCATCAGACACATGTCCACTGACACCCACCACCATCCGATCCTGTCCACCAAAAACAGATGAATGGTGGTCCTATTCTCCATCCGTCTGGCAGATTGGATGGAAACGGTGAGGTGGTCCATTTCCATCCGATTGCCCCACAGAGGAGAGTGGGACTGTGTCCGCTTTGCATAGCAGATAAGTATTCTGCATAGCTGAGCGGACACGGACCCGCCATCCGCCTGGTGCTCAGCAGGGATCATCGGATAGATCCCCCCGCTGAGAAAGCGGATTCCGCCTCATGAAGGCTCCCGTGTGAAAGGGGCCTTAGTGTAAAAATCACAAACTACCACCATTTTATTTTTCAGTCTCTGCTTTTAGAAAATATATGCTTGGGGATTTTAACTTTGGGTCTAAAATGTGTATTTTAACACCTGTCCAAAAAAAAAAAAAAAAAAAAAAAAAAAAAAAAAAAAGAAGAGGGGTGTGTGAAAGAGCAGGGTGGAATTTAATGTTTACTAGTGATTTAAATCACTAGTAAAAAGGCTTGATTTAAATCATGATTTTTAAAGAGCAACTGTCATCTCTGTCCTACAACGGCTCCTCCTCTGACCCGCTGTTGACTCACTGAAAGTCTCATTCACTTTAATGGGACGGCTGGTGAAGCAGTGACACATCAAGGTGAGGGACGTGGCGGCAGCAGGTGAGTGATTGCCCGCTAACAGGCGCTGCCATGATAGATCTGAGATGACAGGTGCTCTTTAAATGTAAGGAATAACTCTTGCCGGTAGTTAAAATCTTTAAATATTTGCAAACAAAATGAAGGTCTCCTATTTAGAATAATAAGCTGTCAGGTTTTTAAAACAGCGATATCAGAACAGGTTCAATCATACAGTTTGTAGTGTACATAGATTTGCAAAACAATGTGATAAAGGGATGTTCCTGAACTTTGTTTTATCTCATGGTTACTGTGAAATTGTGTGAATGCATCAATGCAGTGCATGTTATCTCGGCTTGCAGAGCTTGGATTCATTGAATGAGTTTAACAAAAATTTAAATATTGCAGAATATACATCCTCATGCTAAGTACATAACTAAGCTCCTGCTGAATAAACGAAATTATTAATGGATCCTAAATAAAAGAAACTATCTTTAAATAGATTTTTATTCCAAAAGCATTTTTATTAAAATAAATTTGATCAAAATCAAAAAAATCTGATAAAAAAAAAAAAAAAAAAATCATTGATTTATACCCACCCTGCAAAAGAGTTAAACGTAGGAGTGTTAAAAAAAGACACAAGTCCAACCTATGTCTGTGATTTTATGTCAGTATTACATTGTATATCCCTGTATGTCGGGGTCGTTAAGATGCTTATCTAATGAAACTATTGATGCTCCCCGCTGAAACCACCACCTGTGGAAGGGAATTCCACATCCTAACCGCTCTTACAGTAAAGAACCCTCTACGTAGTTTAAGGTTAAACCACTTTTCTTCTAATGTTAGTGAATGGTCACGTGTCTTATAAAATTCCCTCTTGCAGAAAAGTTTTATCCCTATTGTGGGGTCACCAGTACGGTATTTGTACAGTGAAATCATAACCCCTCTCAAGTGTCTCCTCTCCAGAGAGAAAAAGTTCAGTGCTCATAACCTTTCTTCAAAACCAATGTCCTCCAGTCCCTTTAGTTTTGTTGCCTCTCTCTGTACTTGCTCCATTTCCAGCACATACTTCCTGAGGACTGGGGCCCAGAACTTGACAGCATACTCTAGGTGCGGCCGGACCAGAGTCTTGTACAGTGTGAAAATTATCGTTTGGAGTTGATCCCTTTTTTAATGCATGCCAATATTCTGTTTGCTTTGCTTGCAGCAGCTTGGCATTGCATGCCATTGCTGAGCCTATCATCTACTAGGACCCCCAGGTCCTTTTCCATCCTAAAATTCCCCCACAGCTTCTCCCCCAGTGTATAGATTGCATTCATATTTTTGCCACCCAAATGCATTATTTTACATTTTTCCACATTAAACCTCATTTGCCATGTAGTCGCCCACCCCATTAATTTGTTCAGATCTACTTGCAAGGTATCCACATCCTGCAGAGAAGATATTGCCCTGCTTAGCTTAGTGCCGTCCGCAAATACTGAGCTTGATCTGTTTATCTCATCCTCCAGGTCGTTTATGAACAAAATAAATAGGATTGGTCCCAGCACAGAACATAAAATAAAAGCCAAAACTAACCTTTTAGTGTTGCTGCATTTTTCAACTTTAAGGGCCCTTTCACACGGATGTGTCCGTGTACAGGCTCCACTTTGCTCAGCGGGGGATCGCTCCTTCGATCCCCGCTGAGCAGGCGGATGGCAGGTCTGTCTCTGCACACTGTGCAGGGACCAACCTGTCAGAGCGCCGCTCTCCTCTATGGCGGATCGGATGAAGAAGGACCGTAGAGTCAGTTTTTATCTGATCTGATGACAGATGGAAAAGTAGGGTTTCCCTCCGTCATCAGAAACGGAGCATAGCGGAGACTGATGTCATCGGATATTCATTCGCTGAAATCCGCTATCCCATAGGGATACATGCATGTATGTTTTTCTTCCATCCGTTTTCGGATGAAAAACGGACATATGGTCCGCCCGTGTAAAAGGGGCCTAAACCTTTTTTTTCTCCTTAGGCCTCATTCACACTGACCACTTACCTGCCTTTAGACCCCTTTCACACTGGGGATGTGGTACAGCGCTGCTCGTTTTAGTGAGGCATTTGCATCCCGCAAGAGCACCACCCGGGTGTGAAAGCACCCATTGCAGAGAACAGGAGGCAGTTTTCAGGCACTATTTCTAGCACTAAAACACCTGAAAACTGCATCAGTGTGAAGGGAGGATCTGTTGGATCTGATTAAAAGCTCTAAATGCATATTAATGTGTCTCAATGTGGCTAAACTCGCTTTCTAAGCAGGAACATCTAAAGGAAAAAGCAATCTGGGAAGATTACAATTGATAATTCCCAGATCACGTTGCCTGTGTGAATATGGCCTTATAGTTTAACTCCAATCATAACTAACTTTCCAAGTAAATGAGTTAGAAGCTCTAAGTTTTTTTTTTTTTTGCTGTTGAGCGGAAATATCAACTCAGAACATGTTTGTCCTTAAAGCAGTATTAAACCCAAAAGCAAACATTTAATATATATCAGCTGACCAATTCTTAGATGTGGTGGCTGCATTCGTGTTTTTTTTTTTTTTTTTTAGGATTTTTTCCCCTTTATTTTTGTCTGGTGATCTGGCCAGTAAGTCTGTTTTTTAACCATTTCAGCTCAGGAAAGTTTACCCCCCACCCTTCCTGACCAGTCCCTTTGCGATACTGCACTGCCTTGCTTTAACTGACAATTACACGGTCCTGCGACGATGTATCCAAATAAAATTGATGTCCTTTTTTTTCCCACAAATAGAACTTTCTTTTGGCGGTGTTTAATCACCTCTGCATTTTTTATTTTTCGCGCTATAAACAAAATAACACAGACAATTTTGAAAGAAAATACAATATTTTTTGCTTTCCGATATAAAACATATCCAATACAAAAAATGTAAAAAAAAAATAAATCTAATTTCTTTATGAATTTTCTCAGTTTAGGCCAATATGTATTCTGCTACATATTTTAAAAAAAAAAAAAAAAAAAAAATCACAATAAGCGTATATTGATTGGTTTGCGCAAAAGTTATAGCGTCTACAAACTATTGGATAGATTAATGGACTTTATTTTTTTTACTAGTTATGGCAGCGATCAGTAATTTTTAGCAGGACTGCGACATTGCGGCTTACAAATCTGACACTATGACACTTTTTGGGGACCAGCAACACCAAGACAGTGATCAGTGCAAAAAAAATGCAGTCACTGCACTAATTACCTGGCAGGAAGGGGTTAACATCAGGGGCGATCAAAGGGTTAACTTACCAGGGAGAGCTTTCTTACTGTGTGGGGGGTGGTTTAACTGAAGAAAGACAGAGATCAGTGTGCCTGCTTAGCAGAAACACAAGAATATCCCTTTAGAATGTAAGCTCTACGAGCAGGGCCCTCCTGTACCTTTTGTATTGAACTGTACTGTAATTGTGTTGTCCCGCCTATACATTGTAAAGCGCTGTGTAAACTGTTGGCGCTTTATAAATCGTGAATAATAATAATCTCTGTCTTTCTTACTAGCAAAACTGCAATCTGCCTATATCGGAATGATTGGACGGGTTTCCGGCAGACGGACATCTGGTCAGCTGGACCCGCTGATTGGCTCCCGCTGTGTCCAAACACAGTGGGACTCCTGCAGCACGCACGCGTGCGACCCAAAGCCGAAGAAAACAATCACGTACAGGTACGTGATTTTGCGCTTAAGGGCCGCCCTGCCACAGTATATGTACATGGGGCGGTCCTTAAGCGGTTAAAAGAACAAGCTCTTTTGCAGATGTATCATTTTCCAAGGGCAAGACAAACCATTTACAGTGGGGCAAAAAAGTATTTAGTCAGCCCCCAATTGTGCAAGTTCTCCCACTTAAAAAGATGAGAGAGGCCTGTAATTGTCATCATAGATATACCTCAACTATGAGAGACAAAATGTGAAAACAAATCCTGACAATCACATTGTCTGATTTTTGAAAGAATTTATTTGCAAATTATCGTGGAAAATAAGTATTTGGTTACCTACAAACAAGCAAGATTTCTGGCTCTCACAGACCTGTATCTTCTTCTTTAGGCTTCTCTGTCCTCCACTCATTACCTGTATTAATGGCACCTGTTTGAACTTGTCATCAGTATAAAAGACACCTGTCCACAACCCCAAACAGTCACACTCCAAACTCCACTATGGTGAAGACCAAAGAGCTGTCGAAGGACACCAGAAAAAAACAATTGTAGACCTGCACCAGGCTGGGAAGACTGAATCTGCAATAGGCAAGCAGCTTGGTGTGAAGAAATCAACTGTGGGAGCAATAAATAGAAAATTGAAGACATACAAGACCACTGATAATCTCCCTCGATCTTGGGCTCCACGCAAGATCTCACCCCATGGGGTCAAAATGATCACAAGAACGGTGAGCAAAAATCCCAGGACCACACGGGGGGGGACCTAGTGAATGACCTGCAGAGAGCTGGGACCAACGTAAAAAAGGCTACCATCAGTAACACACTACGCCGCCAGAGACTCAGATCCTGCAGTGTCAGACGTGTCCCCCTGCTTAAGCCAGTACATGTCCGGGCCTGTCTGAGGTTTGCTAGAGAGCATTTGGATGATCCAGAAGAGGATTGGGAGAATGTCATATGGTCAGATGATACCAAAGTAGAACTGTTTGGTAGAAACACAACTCGTCGTGTTTGGAGGAGAGAGAATGCTGAGTTGCAACCAAAGAACACCATACCTACTGTGAAGCATGGGGGTGGCAACATCATGCTTTGGGGCTGTTTCTCTGCAAAGGGAACAAGACGACTGATCCGTGTACATGAAAGAATGAATGGGGCCATGTATCGTGAGATTTTCAGTGCAAACCTCCTCCCATCAGCAAGGGCATTGAAGATGAAACGTGGCTGCGTCTTTCAGCATGACAATGATCCCAAACACACTGCCCGGGCAACAAAGGAGTGGCTTCGTAAGAAGCATTTCAAGGTCCTGGAGTGGCCTAGCCAGTCTCCAGATCTCAACCCCATAGAAAACCTTTGGAGGGAGTTGAAAGTCCGTGTTGCCCAGCGACAGCCCCAAAACATCACTGCTCTAGAGGAGATCTGCATGGAGGAATGGGCCAACATACCAGCAACAGTGTGTGACAACCTTGTGAAGACTTACAGAAAACGTTTGACCTCTGTCATTGCCAACAAAAGGATAAATACGGTAAAGAGGGCAGCAACAATCAACCATAGCACCACATCCAATGGAGAAGATATAAACAAAAAGAAGGAAAGTGGGGTAACAAACCCCAGGACTTTTAAGGTGCTTATTGTATGAGGTGAGTAGATAGACATGTATAATTTATCCATAAAAAAGGTTATTATAATACATATTGCACAAAAAATGGTTAAAAATCTCTCAATGTCCACATCTAATTCAGGTAAACAATAGAAGGAATACCACTCAATAGATACCACTCGACATGTTTCGCTCATTTGAAGCTTCCTCAGGAGTTTTGATATAATTTGTGGTATACAGGCTGGCAACTATCAAAATAGAAAATTAGATTGGTAAGAAAATATTTCCGATGCATAACATCAGAGATGTGGGTAGGTCCTTTTTGTAGAGGTTCCCTGTCCATTTTGGCCACAGAAGGACCAAGCATTAATATGTCCTTGGGTGGAATCAAAGCTTATTTACTGGAGGCAAAAAAAAAAAAACACATTGCAAAGTAGAAGCGGCAGTTTGGGATCACCATGATGTGGGGATTCACCACCAGCGAATTTAAAGAAGTCAAAGGAATCTTGACAAAGTGTGAGTGCATGGGAATGCAACTATAATGATAGTTTAAGCAGACATGGGATGGGGGGGGGGGGGAAGACAACCTCTCCCCTGAACGGAGAGCCGACGACAGGACCTGAGCATGTGCAGAGCAGGGTGAGACAGTGTATTACTGGATTTTAAACAGTAAAGGCATCTATTTTTAACGTATTACGTAGCTATATCTGCAAAAGGAGCTAGCCTGAGGTGATCTAGCAGGACTTAATTTTCTGACTAAAGTTCCACTTTAACGTAAAAAATGTCCCAGTACTGTAGTTGTATCACCCTCCAATGTACTTAACCAAGTCCCATCTCAATCTAGCCTTTGTGCCCATCTGCTGCGGTGCTGGTCTCTGTCCCTCTCCTCACAGGACGCAGAGGTGGGAGCCATTGGCTGGTGCTGCTGTCAATCAAATCCTGTTAGGAGGAAGCAGGAGATGGGGCCGAGCTGCACTGTGTGCGTGCCCCAATAGTACACAGCTTGCCATGGGGGCAGATATAAAAGAGGAGAAGAGGAGGTTTGGGGCTGCTCCATGCAATACCACTGCACAGAGCAGGTAAGTATAACATGTTTATTATTTTAGCCCAAAAAAAAACTACAAAAACAACTGCTTTAAAGCTGAAGTCCAGTAATTCAGCTCCTTTGTAAAAAGTGAAGGCACACCATGGAGTTAAAGAGGAGGTCCAGCCCACCCCCACAAAACAATTAAAAGTCAGCAGCTACACATACTGCAGCTGCTGACTTTTAATATATGGACACTTACCTGTCCAGGGAGCCCTCGATGTCAGCACCCCGCAATTTCGGTTAAGGGAACTTGGCAGTGAAGCCACTTGGCTTCACAGTTGGTTGAGTACTGCGCATGCATGAAGCGCGCAGCACTTTCTAATTGGTCCAGCGGCGGAGAAGGGAGCCGAACTACTGAGAGACGGTGCCGTGGCCCCGTATCCCAGAAGTGGGGAAGAGTAGCTGTCAAAAACAGGTACCCGCTTCCCCCCTGAAAGGTGCCAAATGTGGCACCGGAGGGGGGGAGGAAACAGATAAGCAGAAGTTCCACTTTTGAGTGGAACTCCTCTAAATCCAACAAGGCGCATGACATCTCTAGGGCTTATCTCTATTATTTACATCTGAGTTTTATTGCACTCGCAGAAGATGGCTATTGTTGTATTTCTGGGAGTTCAACACTGATACTTCAGGTCCCAGCATCTTTAACCACCTCAATACAGGGCACTTACACCCTCTTCCTGCGCAGACCAATTTTCAGCTTTCAGCGCTCTCACAGTTTAAATGACAATTCCTCAGTCATGCAACACTGTACCCATATGAAACTCGCGTCCTTTTTTTCACACAAATGGAGCTTTCTTTTGGTGGTATTTAATCACTAGTGGGTTTTTAATTTTTTGTGCAATAAAAAAAGACTAAGTTTTGTGAAAAAAATGACTTTTTCTTTGTTTCTGTCATAAAATTTTGCTAATTAGTAATTTTTCTTCATAAATTTTGACCAAAATTTATACTGCTACATATCTTTGGTAAAAATAACCCAAATTAGTGTATATTATTTGGCCTTTGTGAAAGTTAGAGTACAAACTATGGTGCCAATCACTGAAAATTGATCACATCTGATCAGGCCTTCAGTACATCAGGTGAATCTCATTTCTTGAGACAATAGCAAGTCAGGAAAGTACAAATACCCCCAAATGACCCCTTTTTAGAAAGTAGACATTCCAAGGTATTAAGTAAGTACCATGGTGAGTTTTTTAAGTCGTAATTTTTTCCCACATTTCTTTGCAAAATGAATATTTTTACAAAATTGTCATATTATCAGGTTATTTCTCACACAGAGCATATGCGTACAACAAATTACACCCCAAAATACATTCTGCTACTCTTCCCGAGTATTGCGATACCACATGTGTGAGACTTTTACACAGCCTGGTCACATACAAAGGACCAACATTGAAGTAGCACCTTCAGGCGTTCTACGAGCATAAATGACATCTCATTTCCCAACCACCTATTAGGGCTCTTTCACACGGGGCGGATCAGTGATGATCCGCCCCGTGAACATCCGCTTGCTCAGCGGGGATCGCTCCGCCGATCCCCGCTGAGCAGAAAGATGACAGATCCATCGCTGCACACTGTGCAGCTACAAGCCTGTCAGAGCGCCGCTCTCCCCTATGGGGGATCGGATGATGACGGACCGTAGTGTCCGTCGTCACCCGATCCGATAACGGATGGAAAAGTAGGTTTTTCCTCCGTTACACTTATCGGAGCGGGTCGGATGTCAGCGGACATGTCACCGCTGACATCCGACGCTCCATAGGGATACATGTATGTCTGTTTTTCATCCGAAAACGGAAAGATGGAAAACGGAAAGATGAAAAACGGACATACGGATCCCTCGTGTGAAAGAGGCCTTACAGTTTTGAAGGCCCTGGAGCACCAGGACAATGGAATTGCCCACAAAATGACCCCATTTTGGAAAGCAAACACCCCAACGTATATTCTATGAGGCATGGGCTGCAAATAGGTACTCGGGTACTCTGATGGGCTGGTGACAGGTCCTCTTTATTGGGGGGGGGGGGCAATCAGTGTGATTGATGTACACTGTAAGCGGTAACGAGATGTTACCGCAATCTCCTTCTCATACAGGATCGGTGTGTGAGGAGGAGAACTCAGTAATATCTCGTTACCGCGGTTTGTTGACATTTAGTGATCGGCTGTGATCACCGATCAGCTATTTACCAGAGTCGGTGACGAGCAGTGTTCCCGGGAACACGCCGCCACCGACGTGCACGCACAGCGCACTCGAGATCGCACGCATGCGCCATGCAAAGTGGGGCGGTACCACCTGTGATCGGCCGCGACTTCATCACGGCCAAACACGTGGTAAACAGCCATGCCCAATGGCTGTTCACCCTCTTCGGTGGCAAGCGGTGTCTCCGTGACAAGCCGCCACCGAAGGAACAGGGATGCGCGCATTTCCTGTTTAAATGGTGGGCCGTCATATGACGCCCACCCAGAACTAGAGTCGCGTGGCCGTCATATGACAGCCACAGGGCGGCAAGCAATTAACATCGGAGTCAGTGCTATGCCTGCCCCTCTACTCCTCCTGCCCTATCACAGAAACCTTTGTATTATGTGAACTAATTCTCAAAAGACAAATGCTTTTATGGATGGGCAGCAGAAAGGAGGGGCAGGCATAGCTAGTTTGTGTGCCTTTCTCCTCTCTCACAGCCCCGAGCATCAATGTATGCTCCGGCAGTCACAAACCTGCCAGATATAAATAACAGAGAAAAGATGCCATGAATCTCCTTGGACTTAGAGTTTTTTTTTTTTTTTTTTAGGGTAACAAAGGGATCCTGTTTCTTTAAAGCATGTTAAACAGCACAGTGCTTGTGCTGTGTCATTTGGCCCCTTCTATCACCTAAAATACCTGGCTGATCCTGCACTCCCCCCTGTAAGCTGACCACAGTTTATCATGGCTGCTGAGCCCTGACACTGTGGTCGGTTTACGTGCCTCCGTCATCCGCAGCTCTTCTCTCGGCTCTCCCCGCCTGTCAGCTCTGTGTGTGAGCGGCCCCTCCCCTTCTAGCACAGTTCTGAGCCAGCCCCTCCGCTAGAATAACATGTACTATACAGTTTATTCCGTATAAGTAAATAAGAATAATAATAAGAAATAGAAATAAGAAATAAATTTAAAAGAAGGATTTTAAAAAACGGAATACACTGTATACTACATGTTATCCTAGCAGAGGGGCTGGCAGCGATTGTGAGCACTGCCTTTACAACCCCTTTAAGGCTAGGTTCACATATGCGGCTCAGCGAGACGTGTTTTACACAGGTATAGCAGCATATTCATTTGCAAGTTAGGATTAATGGCACCCAAATGCATCCAGCATGTTTTTTTTTTTAACCTAGCTTAACTCAGTGTCCCTGCACTTTTCACAAAGTTGCTGAATTCCTGGAATTCAGCTTTAAGGTCAGTTTTATATCTGTTAGGGTCCTTTCACACTGAGGCGGTTTGCAGGCGCTATTGCGCTAATAATAGCGCCTGCAAACCGACCCAAAAGTGCCGCTGCTTTAATTCCAGTGTGAAAGCCCCGAGGGCTTGCACACTGGAGCGATGCGCTGGCAGGACTGTAAAAAAAGTCCTGCCAGCAGCATCTTCGGAGCGGTGAAGGAGCGGAGTGTATACTGCTCCTTCACCGCTCCTGCCCATTGAAATCAATGGGACGGCGCGGCTATACCGCCGGCAAAGCGCCTCTGCAGAGGCGCTTTGCGGTGGTTTTAACCCTTTCTCGGCCGCTAGCAGGGGGGTAAAACCGCCCGCTAGCGGCCACATAACGACGGTAAAGCGTCGCTTACAATAGCGGCGCTTTACCGCCGACAACGCCCCCACCTCAGTGTGAAAGGACCCTTACAGTTACTAGTGTGGTTATGTTAGCTGTAAACCAAACTGTCAGGCCACCAAATGGCTGGTGTCATAGCTGATCATGTGCAGCTTGTAACTGTAGATCAAACACAGGCTAAGATGGCAGTTTCCTTGGCTGTAGGGATAGAAGGGTTTAGTCCTACTTTAAGTTGTAACAACGCAGAGCACCACTCTTTTACCATGTGGGCTAGTGTGAATGAGCCCTTACACCACAGGTGTCAAACACAAGGCCCACGGGCTGAATCTGACCCTCCAGGCCATTTCATGTGGCCCTCGCACCTCTCCTGCACCTGCAGGAGAGCTCCAGCCCTCCTCTGGTCCTCCTCCAGACCCCTACTTTCTGCTTTAAAGCAATGCATCCAGCTTCCTCCCAGCAGCAGTATAAGGAAAGGGGGTGCACTGTGATGTAAGGGAGAGTGGGGGACTCAACTTCTGATGGTGGGGTGGCTCTTGACATGATGTATCGTGTGTACACAAGTCCGTCACACAAAAGTCCAAAGTACAAACACGCATGCCCAGAATCAATGCTCATCAAACACAACATTAGCATAAGGTGCCCAAAGGGTGGCGCTCAGGAGCTGAAATTCCTTGTAGTACGTCACCACGTTCGTGTTTGTTGGCCGACAATTGTGTGATGTTAGTATGCAAGACAAAATCCAGGCACACGCCCTTCGGACAAAAGTCTGACACTCTGTTGGGCAACAATCGGTGTACGAGGCTTTAGGCTCCGTTCACACCTTGGCGTTCTGGGCACCTGCGTAGAAACCAGTGTTTCTGCACATGTTCACGAAAAATGCACTTGACACTTTTGGTGCCATTAATTCTTATTGCCACCCCATACACTGATAACAGTTGAACGAAAAACGCACAATGCCCACTGCAAAAAAAAAGTGCAGGAGCTATTTTAGAGCGTTTGCTGCGCATAGGGCAACCCTATGCTGTAGCGTGACACTTTGTGCAGGTGTGAATGTGGCCTTAAAGTTGTGAGTTTTTAACCGCGGTTTTGCCGCAATTTTGTACAGGTCAAAAGGTCACCAATGTAAAAAACTGAAAATTGCCTGTAATCTGTCCCAAAGAAGCTCATGTACTTTTTTTGAGCTTAAGGCATTTTTCAGGCATTTTGCTTCAGGTGACAAAACGCTCAGATGTGAACAGGTATCATTGGAAATGAATGGGATTTTGCTTGTTGGGCGTTTTTCAGGCGTTTTTTTACGAGCTGAAAATGCTCAGGTGTGAATGCAGCCTAAACTATACAATCTTATTAAACAATCTCTATACAATTCCCTTTAGGCTGCACTCCCACCTGAGCGTTTTCAGCTCATAAAACGCCCATAAAAACGCCTGAAAAAGTCCAACAAGCAAAATCCCATTCATTTCAATGGTACCTGTTCACATCTGAGTGTTTTGTCACCTGAAGTAAAACACCTGAAAAAATGCCCTAAGCTCAAAAAAGAACATGAGCTTCTTTGGGGCAGATTACCGGTGTTTTTTATACCTTTTACATTGGTGTCTTGAACAAAATCGCGGTAAAAACTCGGTCAAAAACGCAACTTTGAAACGCTCAGGTGTGAATGCGGCCTTAGAGTTAAGCTGGCTACACATTATACAATTTTCCTGTTAAATTTCCTTTAGATTTACCTTCAACCAGGGTGGATATAAATCAATGATTTTTTTTTTTTTTTTATTTTAAAATCAAAAAAAAAAATCTGATTTGTTTATTTAAATAGATTTTTATCAAAAACTTGGTCAAAAACGCGACTTTGAAATGCTCAGGTGTGAATGCAGCCTTAGAGTTAAGCTGGCTACACATTATACATTGTTTATGTGCGATTCACATGCAGTTCTGTGTGGTGCAATTTCAGCCCATTCGTTTTGAGTGGGCCGGAAGTCGCACAGCACCAAAAGTAGTGCATGCACTACTTTTGGAAACTCACTGCAACCCGGATCACGTGGTACTTCTGTATCATGTAATTCGGTGTGGACAAACGCATTGTGTTTGTGACCTGCGTTTGTCATTAACTTGATCACAACCGCTGCAGATCACAACTACAGTGCGTTTTGAATGCGGTGTGGGAAACGTGCATGGGACATGGGTTTTCCACACCACGTTCTGGTGTGAACTGGATCCAAGCGTTCTAGATTGAGACAAGTACACACTATAGAGCAGTGTTTCTTGACATTTTTTCTGTCCTTCAAAATTCTGCACAATCTTAATTAGTACCCCAATTCCAAATGTAAAAAGCCAGACTAATGCCCCGTACACACGGTCGGATTTGTGTGATAGGACCTTGTTGTCGGAAATTCCGACCGTGTGTAGGCTCCATCACACATTTTCCATCGGATTTTCCGACACACAAAGTTTGAGAGCAGGATATAAAATTTTCCGACAACAAAATCCGTTGTCGGAATTTCCGATCGTGTGTACACAAATCCGACACACAAAGTGCCACGCATGCTCAGAATAAATAAAGAGATGAAAGCTATTGGCTACTGCCCCGTTTATAGTCCTAACATACGTGTTTTACGTCACCGCGTTCAGAATGATCGGATTTTCCGATAACTTTGTGTGACTGTGTGTATGCAAGACAAGTTTGAGCCAACACCCGTCAGAAAAAATCCATGGATTTTGTTGTCGGAATGTCCGACCGTGTGTACGAGGCATAACAGTTTATCATAATGCATGCAAATACGCCTGTCCAAACTGGTACTGACTAGTATTCCAGAGTTTCTCTTCTCCCTCAGCTAATATGACCCCAGTGCTGATGGAAAAGGGCAAACAAGGATGCTGTGCAGGTGCCCAACATCCTCCTTATCAACTGATTACATCATTGGTTGTTAGGACGCCGCGGCGGCTAGAATGTGGTTAAAGCAGAGTTCCACCCAAAAGTGTAACTTCTGCTCATTTGTTTCCCCCCCCCCCCCCCCCCCCGCCGTCCGATTGCAAGAATCGGATTAAGGGGGTGTAAACACCCATGCGATACGATTCCATTGTGGCAAAAAAAAAAAAAAAACACACCTACAACTTTTTCGCTCGGTGCGAAATAGAGCTACACAATTAATCGTTAAAAAATTGTGATCTCGATTCAACCACACTGACGATCTCTATTGCAGAGTTTGCCAATTTTTTCATATAACAAGTGAAGAGACTTATCTGCTCACTAAGTTGTCAAAAGAAAACATCTGGGCAGTCTGCCAAGTTTTCAACATGAAATATTGTAAGGCCCCTTTCACACTGGGGCGGGAGGTGCGTCGGTGGTAAAGTACCGCTATTATTAGCGGCGCTTTACCGTAGTTTTAAAGGCGGTATTTGGCCGCTAGCAGGGTGGTTTTACTCCCCGCTAGCGGCCGAGAAAGGGTTAGAAACCACCGCAAAGCGCCTCTGCGGTATAGCCGCGCTGCCCCATCGATTTCGAGAGCGGTGAAGGAGCGGTGTATACACCGCTCCGAAGATGCTGCTAGCAGGACTTTTTTCCCATCCTGCTAGCACACCGCCACACTGGAGACACAGCAGCGGCTCTTTAGGGTTGGTTTGCAGACGCTATTTTTAGCGCAATAGCGCCTGCAAACCGCCCCAGTGTGAAAGGGGTCTTACTAACTCTTCCTTCTTAGATCAAAGGGATAAACTTCTGTGTAAAGAAAAAAAATCCAGGCAGTCTGCCAAGTTTTTAAACAACGTGTAAATGCAGCAAGTTTAATCACTTAAAGTCTAAATCTGATACTTGTTTAAGTTAAAATCAATATTTTTTCCTAGAAAATTACTTGGAACCCCCAAACATTATATATATTTTAGCAGAGACCCCAGGGAATAAAATGTCAATTGCTGCAATATTTTATGTCACACTGTATTTGCCCAGCGGTCTTTCAAACGCAATTTTTTGGGAAAAAAATACACTTCAGGGAATTAAAAAAAAAAAAAAAAAAAAAAAAACACAAAAACAGTAAAGTTAGCCCAATTTTTTTTTTTTGTTTTATTGTGAAAGATGATGTTACGTCACGAGAATCGCCATGTATCTTCTAAGCAAAAAAATTGTGATTCTCATTTTAGCCAGAATCGTGCAGTTCTAGTGCGAACTGAGTCATTCAAATGAATGGGCTCAAATCGCACTGCCAAGATTGATATGCGATTTGAATAAGAATATGGTGCGATTCCTGTCACATGCGGGTGTCCCCCACCACACAAGTGTGAACCCAGGCTGAAGGAACTGCACATCAAGTCCCCCACTACTAGGCAGAGGATATAAGTAGTGATAAAGGATGACAGATACATAGTCATGCTTCAACTGAAGAAATCCACAACAACCAATCAGGAGCCAGTGATGTGACAGCAGGAAGGTGACATCTGATGCCTGGAGGTGATCACTGGCCTATGAAATACATGTGTTCCTCCACTCACATGTGGTTTGCATGGTATTTTGTGGGTGTAATAGAACGTATGTGAGTGGGATCTCTAGAAACGTGTCCCCCGGGGATCAGCCTTGCTTACAGATGATATGATCACACATGAAGACTGAGCTCCTGTATTAGCTGCCCTTAGTATACACTGGGTAACCACGTGACAAAGGCACCACCTAGTCCATCCCCCCCCCGGACAACAGTGACAGGTGTGGGCACTCTGTAAGCTCCACCCTGCTCTGTCCGGGGTCAGGCCGTGTACAGGGGATCGCCTTTATACCGTGTGCAGGCCCCCCTCGTCTACGGGAGAGCCAGGAAGGTGAACTGTAGAGCCCCATGCCCCCTCCTTCCTACACACATACTGCCACCCACACAATATGGACGCCGCACTAAACAAGCCAGCCCCACACCGTGCCCGCTCCCCCGGTTCTTACTCTGGCTCGCGCAGCTCTGGATCCACAGCGGCCATTTTCCTCTCCGAGTTCCCAGCTTCGGAGGAGGCGAGGTTACGGGACCGGAAGCGGCGGCCACACGTCACTTCCGCTCTCCTCAGACAACTTCCTCCCGTGGTTGGCACTGGATGGCATTTTTTTTTCATTTAGTTCTTTACATGACACATGTTTGTGCATTTTTTGAAGCCTAGGGGCGCAGGTTTACATATTAACCTACAGGTGTCAAACTGGTGGCCCTTCAGCTGTTGCGGAACTACAAGTCCCACGAGGCATTGCAAGGCTAACAGTTACAAACATCACTCCCACAGGCAAAGGCATGATGGGACTTGTAGTTCTGCAACAGCTGGAGGGCCACGAGTTTGACACCCCTTGTAGTGTGTACACTCCTGAAGGACAGCCCATACAAGTAGCTGAAGTTTATTATCTTTCTCCCTTTTTATTGTATGAATTGGTCAAAAGCCCATTCAAACCAGCATAGTTGCCAACATTTCCCCAAAAAAATTTAGGGACATTTTTTTTTGCTGAAAGACAGTGTAGGTGGAGCAGTATGGTAATTAGGGCGGGGCATCCATTTTTAAGTTTAAAAAATGTGCGGCTTACCGCGGCAACAATGGCCGTGGCTTAAATTACGCTAAATATTAGGCGTGGCTTAAAGGGGGTGTGGTTAAATCGAGTCTGTTTACATCCGCCTGTCCATAAGGATGCATGGACCTTCCCATCAGGTCCACCTGAAAAACTGACAGGCAGACCAGATTGGACTCGCCGTTTAAACGGGGCCTTAGTGATGTGTCAGCGAGGAGTGACTGGGAGAGATTGAGTTTAAACTGCACTGCCAAATTTCTTACAGTCAGGACAGTGCTACATAAAAACAGGAGATACCATCTTTGTCAGATAACAGCATTGTTTTGCTTCTATCTAAGATAGCTAACATGTAGCACTGTCCTGGCTGTCAGAAATTTGCCAGTGCAATTTTAAACCCAATTTTTCACAGTCCAGTGACTGCTGAATAAAAAAACCTTTACCTTTAACCGCTTGCCGACCGCCGCACGCAGATATACGTTGGCAGCAGGGGCGTTGCTATTGGGGCTATAGCCCCGAATCTGGGGCCCATAGCCCCGAGTCTATTACCGCAGGGTCCCTGCCTAACTAGCAGGTTGCGGCTGCTGCAGCAAGCAGGCAGGCTGCATGAGAGAGGCGGAGGAGAGGAGAGAAGCAAGCAGGCGGACGAGCAGAGATGACGTCTCTCTCCGCCCGCTTCCACATCAGCACTCTTTACAGCCGGGCCTCTTCAATTTGGGAACGAGGTGCGGCGAGCAGCAGAGATGACATCATCTCTCACTGCCCACCACACATCAGCGCTCTTCCGCCCTCACAGCACGGTGGAATGGAGGCCATGTGCTTCCTGTCATCGTGGAGCTCCACTTTGCAGCCAGACCCCCTTGCTTCAATGTCGGAGGTGCGGTGGGGAGCAGCGAGATGACATCATCTTTCACTGCCCACCCCGCATCACCAGTCTCCTGCTCTTACTAAATGGACCAGTGCTGTCAGCCTGCCACCAATGCAGCGTCAATGCACATTTGGTGGCACTGGCTGCCATGGCAAGTGACAATCCACATCAGTTGGCAAATGACAACCCACATCTGGTGGCCGGTGACGTGGCAAGTGACAATCCGCAAATGGTGGCAGGTGACGTGGCAAGTGACAATCTGAAAATGGTGGCAGGTGACGTGGCAAGTGACAATCTGCAAATGGTGGCAGGTGACGTGGCAAGTAACAATCCACATCTGCTGCCAGGTGAAAGTGGCAAGTGACAATCCACATCTGGTGGAAGGCGACATGGCAAGTGACCATCCACATCTAGTGGCAGGTGACGGTGGCAAGTAACATGCTGCATCTGGTGAGAGGCGACGGTGGCAAGTGACATGCTGCATCTGGAAGGAGATGTGGTGTATGGTGAGTTGAACCCACTTCATTATATATTAGAATCTAACAATATAAATAATGCACTTCAATCACCCTGACACCAGATCAACCATTATGCCATGATGATTGAAGTGGCAACAACAGCCATCGCCCTGAAAAATTGCTTACCACCAGTCTCCCCCGCGGGCATGCAAAAAGGTTGGTAACCGCTGCTAAGGGCTCTAGCCCCAGATCTTTTGCAGACCTAGCAACGCCCCTGGTTGGCAGAATGGCACAGGCAGGCAAATGGGCATACAGGTACGTCCCTTTAAATTTGCCGCCTATCGGGCGCGCGCACGCCGCGGGAGCGTGCTTGAGGGTCCCGGGAACTCGATCTTCGAGTTATTGAGGATATTTATTATAGCAAAAAGTAAAAAATATTGCTTTTTTTTCAAAATTGTCACTCTTTTTTTTGTTTATAGTGCAAAAAATAAAAACTGCAGAGGTGATCAAATACCACCAAAAGAAAGCTCTATTTGTAGGAAAAAAAGGACGTGAATTTTGTTTGGGTGCAACATCGCACGATTGCGCAATTGTCAGCTAAAGCGACGCAGTGCCGTATCGCAAAAAGTGCTCTGGTCAGGAAGGGGGTAAAATCTTCCAGGGCTGAAGTGGTTAAAGTCCCCCTTTATCATCAGGGCAGCCTAATCAGTGATATCTCATCAATGCAGTCTCATCAGAGCAATCTCATCTGAGCCATCTCATCAAGGCTGTCTCATCAGTGCAGTTTATCAGAGCAATCAGTCCAGTGCAGTCACATCAGAGAAGTCTCATCAGTGCAGCTTTATAAGTGCCGTCTCACCAGTGCAGTCCAACAGAGCAATCAGTCCAGTGCAGTCTCATCAGAGAAGTCTCATCAGTGCAGCTTTATCAGTGCTGTCTCATCAGTGCAGTCCAACAGAGCAATCAGTCCAGTGCAGTCTCATCGGTGCAGTTTATCAGAGCAATCAGATCAGTGCAGTTTATCAGAGCAATCAGTCCAGTGCAGTCTCATCAGTGCAGTTTATCAGAGTAATCAGATCAGTGCAGTTTATGAGAGCAATCAGTCCAGTGCAGTCTCATCAGTGCAGTTTATCAGAGTAATCAGATGAGTGCAGTTTATGAGAGCAATCAGTCCAGTGCAGTCTCATCAGTGCAGTTTATCAGAGTAATCAGATCAGTGCAGTTTATGAGAGCAATCAGTCCAGTGCAGTCTCATCAGTGCAGTTTATCAGAGTAATCAGATCAGTGCAGTTTATGAGAGCAATCAGTCCAGTGCAGTCTCATCAGTGCAGTTTATCAGAGCAATCAGTCCAGTGCAGTCTTGTCAGTGCAGCCTCAGCAAAGCAGTCAGTGCAGTCTCATCAGTGCAGTTTATCAGAGCAATCAGTCCAGTGCAGTCTCGTCAGTGCAGCCTCAGCAAAGCAGTCAGTGCAGTCTCATCAGTGCAGTTTATCAGAGCAATCAGTCCAGTGCAGTCTCGTCAGTGCAGCCTCAGCAAAGCAGTCAGTGCAGTCTCATCAGTGCAGTTTATCAGAGCAATCAGTCCAGTGCAGTCTCGTCAGTGCAGCCTCAGCAAAGCAGTCAGTGCAGTCTCATCAGTGCAGTTTATCAGAGCAATCAGTCCAGTGCAGTCTCGTCAGTGCAGCCTCAGCAAAGCAGTCAGTGCAGTCTCATCAGTGCAGTTTATCAGAGCAATCAGTCCAGTGCAGTCTTGTCAGTGCAGCCTCAGCAAAGCAGTCAGTGCAGTCTCATCAGTGCAGTTTATCAGAGCAATCAGTTCAGTGCAGTCTCGTCAGTGCAGCCTCAGCAAAGCAGTCAGTGCAGTCTCATCAGTGCAGTTTATCAGAGCAATCAGTCCAGTGCAGTCTCGTCAGTGCAGCCTCAGCAAAGCAGTCAGTGCAGTCTCATCAGTGCAGTTTATCAGAGCAATCAGTCCAGTGCAGTCTTGTCAGTGCAGCCTCAGCAAAGCAGTCAGTGCAGTCTCATTAGTGCAGTCATCGACCTAGTGAGAAAGACCTACCTGGTCCTAGCCATGTCAGCCGAGCACCGCTCACCATCCGCAGGCTCAGCAAGCAGTGCTGCCAGCTTCCACTCTATAAACCGGGTTGCCTCTCCACGTGCTCCTGCATCCGCCATGTCCCCCCGCCCTTCTCCCCATCCCAATTTCTGTGACAGAAGCGAAATTTTGGGATTTTGCCCAGGATATTCTCAAACTGGGACATTGGTCTGATTTCCGGGAATGTCCTGGGCAAATCGGGACTGTTGGCAACTATGCACCAGCAGTGTATGACCATACTACATGTGGTCACTGGCGTGTGTGCTGTCAGGCCTCTTGCACACTGCAGCCCACTATACTGAGCGTTTTCAGACATGCAGGCTTTACTGATCTAAATGCAGCCCAATGTTTTCAATTTACCCTATTTACACAGGAATTGTGACAGGTTGGGGTTTCTTAGCTCAGTGGTAGTTCACTCCACCCCAGATATAGTTTTTAGGGCTTTTCTGCCCAGTTTTATTTAAAAGAAAGTCAAAGTTCATACAGGTATGTCTTCCCACACAGAGGGTCCTCATCATCAATATGAACAAAACATAATACTCAGCCTCCTGGCTCTCTTGTGACAGCTTTACTGCTCTGATTAGTACCGCAGTAGTCCTCCTGACCGTCAAACACATCCCAGTGTTTGTGCACAGATGCTGTACCTCAGCTCTGTGTCTTTCCTGGCAGGCTGTGGGTCTGCCATCATTCACATCACTTCCGTTGAGTCTCGGGCCTCATTTCCGGTTGGTGAACCGCACTATGGTTCTAGACGAGCGGCTTGAGTTTATAACAAGTCTGTTTGTATTGGTGCTAACAGCAGCACTATTAAATGTAAGTGCACATTTGTTGTTTTATATTTAATTTCTAATAAAAAATACTTCACTATAGCCAATTATTATACTTTTTTGATTCCTTTGCCATTGAATGAGAGAACGATATCTGTAGGGCCTGGTGTCGGTGAACCTTA
The DNA here is from genome assembly GCA_037952835.1 of Lithobates septentrionalis. Taxonomy (NCBI): domain Eukaryota; kingdom Metazoa; phylum Chordata; class Amphibia; order Anura; family Ranidae; genus Lithobates; species Lithobates septentrionalis. The sequence continues at coordinate 759,657 of JBBDGP010000451.1, forward strand.
AACAGTAGCATATGTGGAGTATCTGAATTATGAGCTAAGGAGTGAAATTGGTTATCATCCCAAATCATTTGAAGCGTGTTAAATATTTATGGTTGGTGAGTGTGCATTTTATATACTCACTGTGGTAGAGCACTAAGTGAAGGAGGTTCAAGCACATCTTTAAACACGGTGCCTGGAGAATCTTAAAAGGACTATATTTCTTATGGGACTTTTTTGCACATATATATGAATTGAGATACTAATTATGGATTGATGGTTGATTATGGTATATTTATTTTCACTTATATGAATTATTGGAGTGGTTTTGTAGCGCCTTACATTTTTATTGTTTTGACATGGTACAGAGAGGCCAATCACATCCCATCTGTACCACATGATTGGCTTGGACTACGGTAATCACAACAAAAGACAATGAAATATGAAATCAAAATGTGTAAAAAAAAGAAAATCCTGATCATTTCCCCAGAGTAGTACAGTATTACTATGGTAACACTGTGTTGCTCTGGTCAAAGTGTGTTAGAAAAAAAAAACATAATAAAAAACATTAAAAAAAAATTTGTTATTTATTTCTTTTTACATGCTGTTACCAGTTCCTGATCACTACCACACCAGTTATATGATAACGCTGTACTGCACTGGTGACAGTGTGTAAAAATGTATGTTTGTGACGAAAATTACAACTTCAAAAAACTTGCCATGCCTCTTAGTAAATGCCTTGGACTGTCTTATTAAAAAAAAAGGGTCATTTATGGGTATTTGTACTGTCCTGGCATTTTCAGGCCTCAAGAAATGAGATAGGGCGTCAGTATATCAGGATTGATACAGAGATTTATTTGTCTCTTAAACAGAACTGGGGGAGAGAGGGTTCGGGCCAGGACACCCTCAGGCAGATGCAATAGTAATTGGAAGACTCCGAGACAAAATAATAGGCACAAAGCTATACAGGTAGAGGGCCTTTAAGCTGGATGCAGCAACTGTATTTGTAGAACTGCTGTCTCCTATGGCAACTGAACTTTGAACATTCAAAAAAGATCCATACATGCAACTCACAGTAACCCGTTATAGATCTTCTTTCACATCTCACAGTATCCTACTGTAGATCTTCACTCACTGAGCTCCCGGTCTCTCACTAGACTTCAAGATGCCCTGAGCTCTTCCACAGCTAACCTGCTGTTTACTCCCCAAGCTTCACCCACGCTAACCCGCTGGGTCCCTGGCTTGGCACTTTGCTGAAGCTTTCCCACTTCTTCACTGTCCTGGCTGGTAAAAAAGACAGCTCTGGTACTCCTTCAGATTTCCATATACTGGCCCCTTGTGACAGGAGTGGTTGTCCCTTGTGGCAACTTCTTCTCCCTCACCGCTGGCAATGATCCAGTTACCCTGTCCGGCGGAACCTCTGCAACTGAGTTGGGCTTCCAGCCTGAAGCCCCAACCCCACGCTGCCTCTCTCAAACCTGGATAGACCTCAGACAGCCTAGCAGCCAGGTGCTCCCGGGATAGGCCTCAGGCTTCTGGCCTAGAAGCCCGGAGCCTTGTGACGCACATCCACCCAGACAGCCATCCTGGTGGTACAGAACCCTGATCACCTGACTCCTCCTAAATTTGTTAGCAACCCTGCCTACCATCAGGGTGCTACATATGTGTACAGTATATATATATATATATATATATATATATATATATATATATATATATATATACACTACCGTTCAAAAGTTTGGGGTCACATTGAAATGTCCTTATTTTTGAAGGAAAAGCACTGTACTTTTAAATGAAGCTAACTTTAAACTAGTCCTAACTTTAAACAAATATACTCTATACATTGCTAATGTGGTAAATGACTATTCTAACTGCAAATGTCTAGTTTTTGGTGCAATATCTACATAGGTGTATAGAGGCCCATTTCCAGCAACTATCACTCCAGTGTTCTAATGGTACAATGTGTTTGCTCATTGGCTCAGAAGGCTAATTGATGATTAGCAAACCCTTGTGCAATCATGTTCACACATCTAAAAACAGTCTAGCTCCTTCCAGAAGCTACAAAACTGACCTTCCTGTGAGCAGATTGAGTTTCTGGAGCATCACATTTGTGGGGTCAATTAAACGCTCAAAATGGCCAGAAAAAGAGAACTTTCATCTGAAACTCGACAGTCTATTCTTGTTCTTAGAAATGAAGGCTATTCCATGCGAGAAATTGCAAAGAAATTGAAGATTTCCTACAACGGTGTGTACTACTCCCTTCAGAGGACAGCACAAACAGGCTCTAACCAGAGTAGAAAAAGAAGTGGGAGGCCGCGTTGCACAACTAAGCAAGAAGATAAGCACATTAGAGTCTCTAGTTTGAGAAACAGACGCCTCACAGGTCCCCAACTGGCATCTTCATTAAATAGTACCCGCAAAACACCAGTGTCAACATCTACAGTGAAGAGGCGGCTGCGGGATTTTGGGCTTCAGGGCAGAGTGGCAAAGAAAAAGCCATATCTGAGACTGGCCAATAAAAGAAAAAGATTAAGATGGGCAAAAGAACACAGACATTGGACAGAGGAAGACTGGAAAAAAGTGTTGTGGACAGATGAATCCAAGTTTGAGGTGTTTGGATCACAAAGAAGAATGTTTGTGAGACGCAGAACAAATGAAAAGATGCTGGAAGAATGCCTGACGCCATGTGTTAAGCATGGTGGAGGTAATGTGATGGTCTGGGGTTGCTTTGGTGCTGGTAAGGTGGGAGCTTTGTACAGGGTAAAAGGGATTCTGAATAAGGAAGGCTATCACTCCATTTTGCAACGCCATGCCATACCCAGTGGACAGCGCTTGATTGGAGCCAATTTCATCCTACAACAGGACAATGACCCTAAACACACCTCCAAATTGTGCAAGAACTATTTACAGCAGAAGCAGGCAGCTGGTATTCTATCGGTAATGGAGTGGCCAGCACAGTCACCAGATCTGAACCCCATTGAGCTGTTGTGGGAGCAGCTTGACCGTATGGTACGCCAGAAGTGCCCATCCAACCAATCCAACTTGTGCGAGCTGCTTCTAGAAGCGTGGGGTGCAATTTCTCCAGCTTACCTCAATAAATTAACAGCTAGAATGCCAAAGGTGTGCAATGCTGTAATTGCTGCAAAAGGAGGATTCTTTGATGAAAGCAAAGTTTGATGTAAAAACAATGTTATTTCAAATACAAATCATTATTTCTAACCTTGTCAATGTCTTGACTCTATTTTCTATTCATTTCACAACGTATGGTGGTGAATAAGTGTGACTTTTCATGGAAAACACAAAATTGTTTGGGTGACCCCAAACTTTTGAACGGTAGTGTATATATATATATATATATATATATATATATATATAATATACATATATATATATATATATATATATTATATATATAATATACATATATATATATACATATATATATATATATATATATATATATATATATATATATATATATATATATATATATATATGTATGTATGTATATATATATATGTGTATATGTATGTGTATATATATATATATATATATATATATATATGTCATAGTTTGTGGAATCTTTAACTTTCCTACAGACTAAATAATATACATTGATTTGGGTTATTTTCACCAAAGATATGCAGCAGAATACATTTTGACTTTAATTTATGAGGAAAGAATATTTGCAAAATTTTATAACAGAAACAAAACACGTTCAGAAAAATTTGTTGTTTTCCATTTATTTAGCAAACAATAAAAAACCCAGTGGTGGTTAAATACTACCAAAAGAAAGCTATATTTGTGTGAAAAATATTATAAAAATTTCACATTGGTACAGTGTAGCATGACCGCGCAATTGTCATTCAAACCGCTAAAAGCTAAAAATTAGCCTGGGAAGGAAGTGGGTACAAGTGTCCTTTATTGAAGTGGTTAAAGTGGTTCTAAAGCAGAAGTTTTTTTATCTCAATGCATTATATGCATTAGGATAAAAAACATTTTGTGTGCAGCAGCCCCCCTAAAACTTACTAAAACTTACCTGAGCCCCACCTCGATTTGCTCCTGCTGCTGTCAATCAAAGTCAGGGAACCAATGAGGAGAGAGGGGGCGGGGCTGAGCCCCGCTCCATGTCTGAATGGACACAAAGAGGGAGGGGCCAGGAGCACCAGCAGGGGGCCCCAGAAGAGGAGGCCGCTTTGTGCAAAACCACTGCACAGAGCAGGTAAGTATAACATGAACACATGAGGAGAAGATCCTAAAAGTTTGGAAGGATCTAAAACAAAAAGGGGAGGGGCCAGGATGGAGTGTTAGACAGCGGCAGCTGTCGTTGCTGGGACGGACGCTATAGGGGGAGAGTTTTTTGTCTGACCTTGGAATAAATATTTTAAACGATATTACACTATATGGTCCCCTTTTTTCCTATTTTTTGTATTCCTGTGCTGGAGCCTGTGATTCTGTGATCCACATAGAGCCCTGGGTAGCTCAAAAGCGTTTCCTGACTTTGTCTAGTGACTTAGTCACATTCTCTAAGGTGAGCGCATTACCTTGGGGGGGTCACTTATGTTGCACCATCACATGACCTGTGGCACGTGAATTTTTCAGCACGTTTGAATATATCACCATTGAAGATCACATGTCAATACTTTCTTGAAGAACTTTTTATATATTTAGTTCAAGATGGACTAGTATGCATATTTAGTGTGGAGCACTTAGCACTTTTGTTTGGCACATGTCACTTCTCGGCATTTATTTGCACTTATGAATTATATTTGAAGCAAAAGTGTTTATTGATAATATTATTATTATTATTATTTATTATAAATTATATACAAATTGTATTGTTCACTTGTGCACATTATGCTTATTAGTTTTATGCGATATATGGTATATGTATGGTATACACCTCTGTACTTATTTGTATATGTACCATATCTCTCTGTGCCGTGTTAAGGGCACGTTTAGCACACTTTAGCGCATCATTATTTATTTATTAGGTAAGTATAACATGTTTGTTATTTTTAAACAAAAGAAAAAAACAAGACTTTATTACCACTTTAATGTCATTGGTGATGTCAGTGACAGTTAGTCAGTCCCCTCCCCAGTGTCAGTTCGTGTTAAATTGCTCGTCATACTATCGCAGATCTATTGTAAGTTGCTGATAGCCGCCATTAGTAGTATAAAAAAAAAATCCAATATATACCATAGTTTGTAAACGCTATAATGCCCTGTACACACAATAGGATTTTCCAATGGAAAATGTGTGATAGGACCTTGTTGTCGGAAATTCCGACCGTGTATAGGCTCCATCACACATTTTCCATAGGAATTTCCGACACACAAAGTTTGAGAGCTTGCTATAAAATTTTCTGACAACAAAATCTGTTGTCGGAAATTCCGATCGTGTGTACACAAATCCAACGCACAAAGTGCCACGCATGCTCAGAATAAATTAAGAAACGAAAGCTATTGGCTACTGCCCCGTTTATAGTCCTGACGTACGTGTTTTACGTCACCTCGTTCAGAACGATCAGATTTTCCGACAACTTTGTGTGACCATGTGTATGCAAGACAAGTTTGAGCCAATATCTGTCGGAAAAAAATCTATGGATTTTGTTGTCGGAATGTCCGATCAATGTCCGACCATGTGTACAGGGCATACGTTTCACACAAACCAATTAATATACACCTATTGGGATTTTTTTTATCAAAGACATAGCAGAATACATTCATGAAGATGTTTGATTTTTTTATTTAATACCGGTATGTTGTATAGTAGAAAGTAAAAACATTGTTTTTTTTTCAAAATGTCACTCTTTTGTTATTTATATTGCAAAAATTAAAAAACTCAGAGCTGATCAAATACCAACAAAAGTAATCTCTATTTGTGTGGAAAAAATTATATCATTTTCATTTGGGTACAGAATTGTATGACGCGCTATTGCCAGTTATAGTAGCACAGTGCTAAATAGCAAGAAATGGCCTGGTCATGAGAGGGGTAAAACCTTCCGAAGCTGAAATGGTTGATGACCAACCACCACTCACATGTGTCCATGGGAGCATGAGCTTCTGTGCTAACAGATGGATGTTTCAGTAGTTCAGCCTTGATGAATGGTCTCTACAATTGTCCCAAAAAGTGGTGCTTATACACCTCAACAAATGTTAAAAACACCCGAGATCAAAAGTAATCTGACTGCCATTTGTCATTGAGGTTCACCCCTCTCCTTGAAAGTTGAGCACTCTTTTTATTGACTTTTTTTTTTTTTAGAAACAAAGAAAAGTAACGGCAGAAAAAAGACCAAGTGGTCCATCGAGTGTCCCTTTTTTTTTTTTTCATTTATACATGTTTTTTTTTTTTTTTTTTTAACTTTATTATCTGAGTATAGATCTATGTTTGTCCCAAACATGTTTGAATACACTAATAGGGCGTACACACGGTCGGACTTTGTTCGGACATTCCGACAACAAAATCCTAGGATTTTTTCCGACGGATGTTGGCTCAAACTTGTTTTGTCTACACACGATCGCACAAAGTTGTCGGAAAATCCGATCGTTCTAAAAGCGGTGACGTAAACCACGTACGTCGGGACTATAAACGGGGCAGTGGCCAATAGCTTTCATCTCTTTATTTATTCTGAGCATGCGTGGCACTTTGTCCGTCGGATTTGTGTACACACGATCGGAATTTCCGACAACGGATTTTGTTGTCGAAAAATTTTATCTCCTGCTCTACAACTTTGTGTGAGATTGGTTTTGAACTTTCCTCTTGCTATTTTTGTTTCTTCTCACGTACCATGACTTGGTATTTGACTTGGAGGGAAACTGAGTTGAATGTGCAGCTAGCATGCCAAAGCACAGGTTTACAGGCAAGCCCTACTAAAGTAAAACTAAAGTGTAGGGTGGGGATAGGCTCTTGGCATAATGTGCATGTATATAGAGTACATGTACATTATGGCACATGTAACGCCAAGTGTGCTCTACTCCGGCAATGACAAGTTGAGGCTCACTGCTCTTTCCCTATGCCAGTGTCACTTTGCGAGGAACATGGGGAAAACATTATTTTTTTGTCAGATTAGAGATTATGCATGTCTCTAAAAAATCCAACTTTAGTTCTGCTTTAAATCCTAACTGCAGGTTTCATTTCACTAGTTATTTTCATAGTATTTCATAGTTAATTTGGACCAAACTGGTCCAAATAACCACTTCAGCTCCAGAAGATTTTACCCCCTTCATGACCAGGCCATTTTTTTGCTATTTAGCACCGCTTTACTTGGTAGTTGCAACACTCTACCCAAATGGTATTTATATAATTTTCACACAAATAGAGCTTTCTTTTTGTGGTGTTTGATCACCACTGTTTTCTTTTATTTTTATTATATAAATAAAAAAAATTAAAAAAAAAACAAAAACAATATTTTTTATTTTCTGCTATAAAACATATACAATAAAAAACAAAAATCACATTTCTAAATAAATTTAGACCAAAATGTATAAAGCTACATGTCTTTGATAAAAAAAAAATCCAATAAGTGTGCATTGATTTGTTTGCGTGAGAGTTATAGAGTCTATATATACTGGCGTTTGTATTATTATTTTTTTTTAAACTAGTAATGGCGGAGATCAGTGACTAATGCCCCGTACACACGGTCGGATTTTCCGATGGAAAATGTCCGATCAGAGCGTGTTGTCGGAAATTCCGACCATGTGTGGGCTCCATCGGACATTTTCCATCGGATTTTGCGACACACAAAGTTTGAGAGCAGGATATAAAATTTTCCGACAACAAAATCCGTTGTCGGAAATTCCGATCGTGTGTACACAAATCCGACGGACAAAGTGCCACGCATGCTCAGAATAAATAAAGAGATGAAAGCTATTGGCCACTGCCCCGTTTATAGTCCCGACGTACGTGTTTTACGTCACCACGTTTAGCACGATCGGATTTTCCGACAACTTTGTGTGACCTTGTGTATGCAAGACAAGTTTGAGCCAACATCCGTCGGAAAAAATCCTAGGATTTTGTTGTCGGAATGTCCGATCAATGTCCGACCGTGTGTACGGGGCATTACAGACTCCATCTTGGTCTATTACTAAATTATTGACAATTCTTTCACAATATTAAAACCATTGTGTTTTAAATGTATTTTGCATTTACAAGATATGTTTATTTGAAAAAAATAAAAATTTGATCCAGGGGTTAAAACACTATGGGGTTGATTTACTAAAGTTTAAGAGTGCAAAATCAGGCTCACTTCTGCATAGAAACCAATCAGCTTCCAGGTTCTATTGCCAAAGCTTAATTGAACAAGCTGAGGTTAGAAGCTTATTGGTTTGTACGCAAAAGTGAGCCTGATTTTTCACTCTTTGGCTTTAGTAAATACCGTATTTATCGGCGTATAACACGCACTTTTTTCCCCTTAAAATCAGGGGAAAGTCGCAGGTGCGTGTTATACGCCGATCCCCTGCGATCCCGAGCTGTCACAATTTCAAAATCGCCGACCGCGATTTGAAAATGGCGCCGCCGGCGCCGAAATACACAGAGCCGGTCCTCGGCTCTTTCCGGCGGCCCTCGTTTACTTTCGTCTCCACTCGTAGTCCCGAGCGGAGCTATCCGAACCTACTCGGCTAGGTTCGGATAGCTCCGCTCGGGACTACGAGTGGAGCCGAAAGTGAACGAGAGCCGCCGGAAAGAGCCGAGGACCGGCTCTGTGTATTTCGGCGCCGGCAGCGCCATTTTCAAATCGCGGTCGGCAATTTTGAAGCCCAGGATGGCAGGGACAGGGGATTGAAGGCTGCACTGGGGAAGGCTGCACTGGGGAAGGCTGCACTGACAAGGCTGCACTGACATGGCTGCACTGACATGGCTGCACTGACATGGCTGCACTGACAAGGCTGCACTGACATGGCTGCACTGACAAGGCTGCACTGACATGGCTGCACTGACAAGGCTGCACTGACATGGCTGCACTGGGGAAGGCTGCACTGACAAGGCTGCACTGACAAGGCTGCACTGACATGGCTGCACTGGGGCAAGGCTGCACTGAGAAGGCTGCAATGATGGGCATTTAAATGTAAGTTTTTTTCCCTTCAACTTCCCTCCTAAAAGTTTTATTTTCCTTAAAATTCCCTCCTAAACTTGGGGTGCGTGTTATACGCCGGTGCGTGTTATACGCCGATAAATACGGTAAACCCTTTGTTTCTTGTAAATCTTTGTGTTTTTTCTTTATATGAAGAATACATATGTCATTTGGGTAGGAGAGACAGTTTTTATAAGGTTTATTCTATCTATTGGCTACAATGAATAATCCCCTGTTCTTCTCAGCTTCTGGACGTCCCCGCTATTTATTTCAATTGTTTACCAAAATGTTCTGCAGTGCACCAGAAAGCCAATTCTTTCTTTTTTTCCTTGATTTCGCACACTGTAGTGGTATAAAGTATACTTTAAAGCAGTGGTTCTCAACCCCTCTAGTGCCGTGACCCCTTGATAAAATTTCCCAAGTTGTGGAGACCCCCAACCATAAAATTATTTTCATAGCGTGGGTTGTCAGCACCCAAGGCAAGACAAGTAATTTGCGCCCCTAACCCATGGACATTTAGCACTCCCTAACACTTTAGAGTCCCTTACACTCGTACAATATTAAAACCCCTTATGGTACATTTTAGGATGTACCACTCTTTGTCTTTGTTCTCCTTTCTTTCCCTTTTATTTCTCACTATCCTAACTTCTTGTCCCCCCCCCCCCCCCCATCCCTCTTTCTAGCCATCTTTCTTGTTCTTTCTCTTATTCTTTCTCTCCCTTTTTCTTTGTCCCCCCCCCCCCCCTTTCCTCTCCCTTACATGTATTCTCTATTTTTATTCCTTCTCTTACTCCTTGGTGGGGGGGGGGGGTGGGGGGGGGGGTGGGATAAGTGGCAGTGTTGGCGGGAAGTTCTGATCAACTTAGGTGCTCTTGATCAAGGTCATCTGCTGATCTGAGAACTGTAATGGGGACCTTTTAATGGAAACTATAATCCCAGGTAGTGTTACTCAATGTGTCTCCGACTTTGTGGTGTCTCGTAGCAGTGACGCCTATGCCAAAATCAGGAGATAGGGTCTCCTCCAGCCCCTCCCACGTCACAATCCTCACCAGTCAGCTGCCCTGTAGTCTCTGCCCCCCCCCCAGTCATGCCGTAAACTGAATAGGCGGCTGGGAAGAGACTGAGTAGGCAGTTGCGGGCTCCAGGGACAGCCCTGCTGGGCGGCCACAAAAAGGCTGGGAGAGCAGTGCAGGCTTCAGGAACAGCCAAGGATTTGGTGACCCCTGGCAAATCATCATTTGACCCCCGAGGGGGTCCCGACCCCCAGGTTGAGAACCACTGCTTTAAAGAAACCTGAGATCTGAACTGCAAAGTATGTAGGCAAAGAACACACCACTTGGTTGAACAGACACAAATGTTCTTTTTTGCCACTATCTTTCCATTATACTGGCTTTTCAAAATAACAAATGTAAGAATTTAGAGGTTGGATAAAAGCTTTAATGTAGTATATAACATTCAGTAGTACATTTTTTATATTAAATTTTTTTTATACATCAAACCAAATAGAGCAGTGGTCTCCAAACTGCGGCCCGGGGGCTGGATGTGGCCCTTTGCTTGTCCTTGGAGCATTATTCCCCCCACCGTCAGCAAGAGTGGAGCCTAGTTACTGTCACTGACACCAACGATGTGGCACTATTCCTTCCACCAACACCAACGATGGGACACTATTGCTCCCACTGACACCAATAATGGGGCACTATTCCTCCTACTAACACCAATGATGGGGCACTATTCCTCCCACTGAAACCAAAGATGGGGCACTATTCCTTTCACCAACACCAACAATGAGACACTATTCCTCCCACTGACACCAACGATGGGGCACTATTCCTCCTACTAACACCAATGATGGGGCACTATTCCTCTCACTGACACCAATGATGGGACATTATTCCTCCCACTGACACCAAAGACAGGGCACTATATCTCCCACTTTTACCAACAATGGGGCACTATTACTCCCCATAAAACTAATGATGGGGCATTGTTTACTCCCACTGACACCAGGACATGTTCTTCTCCCCATGGGCACAGTCCAGCCCCCGTAAAGTTTGAAGGACAGTAAACTAGCCCTTTGGTATAAAGTTTGGAGACCCCTTAAATAGAAGAACACTTGAGGAGGAAAGATGGACAGAGGAATTTGATTCCAAAGGAGGATTAGTTGGGAGCTATGACATTGGAGATGAGGAGACTTGGGGAGAAGGATGAAGTAGGTATTTTTAGTACATATAAATTACCATGCTGTTTTTTTCAAAGCAAGGCAATAGTAACATGCAAATATTAACTTGTAACACGATTTTACTATGTGGCTACATCATGTTCACAAGAAGAGAACCTTGTTTACACGAGCAGCCTTTCCAGCGTAAGTCTGCTTGTTGAATCAGTTTGGTTTTTAACCCTTCCTAATGAATTTTAGTGTTGAAATCCCAGCACATCTTGATGATGTCTATGTGGAGGTGCCCATGTATATAATTGCTTTATAATTCGGCCTCATGCACACTGGGCGTTTGCCCAGCTCTTTTGAATGCCTTTTCTCCTGGCATGTTTTGCAAATGCATTTAGTCGCGCCAAGCCTTTGGGCGTGCATTTACTCCATTGGACAGAATATTAATTTCTTCTGGCTATTGAAATGAATGAATGCTCAAGCGATAATGTGCCTAGCATTTAGGGGCATCAGGGTTTTTTTTCTTCTGAAATGGTCCTGTCCTGAACGTGCAAGTGATGTGTTTCTTTTTCTTCTGCCCCTAAATGCCTGTAAACACCTACAGTAGGTGTGCATGGGCACATAGGCTAACATGTATGGGTGTTTAGAGGCTGAAAAAAACCCATCAAACTCCCTTAAAAGCAGTGTTTTTGACGCCCTGCGTGCATAAGACCTTCAGAGCAACTGAACCAAGCCAGAGATTTTCTGTGTGAAGTCACAGGTCCAGGCCTTGTCATATGTATGTGTCTATGATGACAGGTTATCAAGGGATGCCAGAATGTGCTGGAACGTATTTGCTTTTTTTTTTTTTTTTTTTTACAGGTAATAAATCATACTTTCTGTTTTATGAAAACTGGGGTAAGTGAAGCAGGTTCCATTTCAACATCCTTTTTTATTATACCAGTGTAGCGCCTATATCCGTAATTCACGTTTACCACCTGACCCATCGCAGCCCATACAATCAGAAACAGTCCATATTGCATTTTTCTCTTGTTTTTATTAAGTAACATGAACTGGGATAGGAGAAGGGTTCTCTGAGATGCTCTTTGGTTGCTTTGTAATTTTTTTCCTCTTTGCCTCCCATGCAAAGACCTAGAATCATTGCAGATAATAAGAAATCACTTTATGTGATTTCTTCATCTGGGAAGATGGAAGTAGATTTGATAGAGAATAATTGATAAAGAGTCACTCATACATAAAAGTAGGGCACCTACATAAAAGTAGGTGCCCGCTACATACACCCCCCACTTAAAAAACTGTCCCCAGTTGTGGGGAATTCATTTAGAATACCTCCTTAAGTTTAAAGAGGGAAGAGGATCTCATTACATCAAATGGAATAGGGAAAAGGAAAATAAACTTGAAACAGAATAACATCGACATTACTGTACACAATAACAGCACAATATAGTGTTCACTTATACAATTTACATGACCTGACTTTAGGTCCCTACAGCTAACATTCCATACAAGTGGAACCAAAGCACTACTCCCGCAGGAGGAATACTCTGCTTACCACAGGCCTTCATCTATAAGATAGACAGCCGTCACATCTTCAATATACCTAAAAGAAGACACAAAACATTTCTAACTAATACTAACTACTACACACATTACCAAACAGAGGGGGTTATCATCCTCTATTGGGTAATTAATCAAATATACAATCTTTTATGGCATGTACGTTTCTGTTAGGATCATCGCTCCCTCAAAAGGAATCTAACAGACTTCCTGCAGAGCGCACCCTAAACAGACATGCTCGACAAATGAATCCATCTGCCCATTGGCAAAAAAACTTTCTGTCTGGCTCTTCAACAAGAGTTCTTGTAGAAGTACTTGTACAGCAAAGGGACTTAGCAGAAACAGCACACTCTAGTGTCCATAACTTTGTCCTTGTTAGTCACCATGAATGTGAGTCTCCTGCTGGGCAAATTATTTGGGGAAAACCCACTCTAACCCATCTGCCATCCTGCAGTCAATATGGGTACTGAAATACATTTGTGAATGCACTTCCAACAATCCTGCTCACAAATAGTACCTCGGGTCAGGCAACCTTTTTCGACTGTCCCCCTGTCCTCTCACCGAGATAAAGTAGCTACGGGTGTTTTGTACGGCCTTTACAACTAACACTCTATCCTTGTGAATTGCTCTTCCAAGTCTCCATTCACGGTGGATGTCTTTAAATCGGACCCCGACCTCACTGTCAGGTGTCCTTTTTGGTTTAGGAACATGACGGTAATCCCAAACAAGATCATCCTCCCATGCTTCCCGAGAACTTTCAACAATCTCCATAATCCATTCAGGAACATAGGGATAATCTAGGCCCCACTCCTGAGCCACCTTCCTTTGAACCTCTCTCTGAAACCTTAAAAGTCTGGGCAAATCTTTAGCCTTTCCTCTGCCAGGCAAAACACATGCGTCAGAAGCTCTACTGACCCACTGTTGATACATGGCTGCCCTGGTAGGAAGGGTAGTATTTGAAACATTGAAAGGGGGTACTGGAGTTTTAGATGTACCGGATTACTTTTCTGACACTCCTATGGAAGCCTCCACTGAAGTAGAACTTTCTAGGAAACATTCTTCCTCATCACTTGACTTAAACTCTTCAGGGGATGACCATTAAAACAAATTGTCCATAGATCCATATTTTTGCAAAATCTGCGGTGATCCCCAATCTACAGCCCGGCCTCCGTCTACCCTGTCCGGCTCACCCAAGGGATCCCCCTCCTGTAACTTAGGCTCCTTCCGGACAGGCATAACAAAGGGCTTATCATCAGCCGGCTCCTCAGGAGTTTCTTCCAAAGACTGTGCAATACTCTCAACAGTCCCTGGGTCCCCAGCCAGGCTACAGGCTTTTCTATTAGATCCTACCTGATCTTCTGGTGGCTCCGATTCAGCCGAATCAGATGGGAGCTCCCCTACTGCTGCGGCAGGCGATACACGACCCTCTCCGGCCTTCCGAATCACCTGTTCTTGCAGCAGACAAAGTCCTGTTGCAAGACTGGCGGAGTAGTACTTGACTTCCTGTTGAACGGGTCCTAGCCGTGTCAATTGAACACCACAAAGTCCACACTGAGCCCAGGCGGGGACTCCACCCGTAGGCCTCTGACATCCGGGACACAACATACAAAGTCTCTCCACTCCTTCAATCACCTAGCGCCAGTCCTCCAGTGAGCTCTAATCGAACACCGGTATCGATCAGAACCCGGTCCTGCAAATCAGATAACCGCTGCATGATAAGTGTATCCCCAACACCTTCCGCCATCTTCCTCCGCCTGTTTCGGTCTGGCACGTGGCACGCTGAACACTGAAGAATTTTCCTCTAGAGTGTGGCTCCACCCCTCACTTGTTGGTTCAGCGCGCGAGGAACTGTAGCTGCACATTTTCAAAATCCTCCCCAGCGACCCCTGGTGGCAGGTACTGTTATACTGCAGACTATCTTGGCAACAGTTGCTGATATGCAGGCTCCGTTGCTATGGAAGATGGTTAGCGGACAAACGTGAAACGTGAAAGATATCCCGGACGACGCACCCACATGTAGCGCTTACCCCCGAAGGAGCGACTGATTAATTATTATATCCGTAATTCACGTTTACCACCTGACCCATCGAAGCCCATACAATCAGAAACAGTCCATATTGCATTTTTCTCTTAAGTAACATGAACTGGATTAGGAGAAGGGTTCTCTGAGATGCTCTTTGGTTGCTTTGTAATTTTTTTCCTCTTTGCCTCTCATGCAAAGACCTAGAATCATTGCGGATAATAAGAAATCACTTTATGTGATTTCTTCATCAGGGAAGATGGAAGTAGATTTGATAGAGAATAATTGATAAAGAGTCACTCTGAATAACTTCTTCATCTGCAGAACTTTTCAAGAACAGTCTATATCTCTATATGTGTACTAGTAGCTTTACCACCACCTCTTTACCACTACTTCCCATTTGCATGGTACTTCCAAGTTGAGCTAAGAAAAGTCACACTGAATAACTCCTCCCGCTTGACTGATTGGAATCCCGGGACATTGTTGAACCCAAAGTCACAGGCCATCACCACCTGTTTCACTGACTTGCGTACCAACATCCCTCAGACTCTGGCAGTACCCTTCCCTTGGGCTTTCACTCACGTGATCAATAGTCCATGTGCCACTCATAAACGATCGATCGCCCAGTTTCCTTCCGCTTAGTTGCTACTTCTTCTGCAATGATTCTTTGTTCCCTTTCCGCTTTTCTGGCACGCTCCCTTCCCCACAGGGGCGGCCAACGACACCAGCGACTACATGCTGTACAGTGTCATCTACTCCTCTACGGGTGCCGGTTCCCCACCCTCCTCGCAGGGGGGGACTCCATTGGCTCCCCGGAGGGGGAACCTCTCCCTTCCGGGAACCAAGCTGGGCTTCTCTCCAAACTCGAACTCCTGACTCACCATGTAACCCGGCTTTTTAAATGAGAGTTCCGCCTCCTGCCAAACAAATTAATAATTGGCCAGAACTCGCACACAAACTACCTGTTACTCAGATCCCAACTAAACAAACAGGCCTGCTATATGGTACAAGCCTGCCTAAATTTACCTGAAATAGTAAGCTAACAAAAAGGTCCCGCTACACCAGAGAATAAAAGATTAATGATCCAAATCTGTGTCTATATACTTCAGGGATTGTGGTAACTAAGTTCAAGGTTGCACTGTCACATGTATTTTATTTTAATCTTATAACAGACAAGCTATGTAGGCAGCATCAGTTTCAAACTACTTGATACTTTCTCAGGCCAAACATGAATACATAGCAATACACAAAGCACAACCATCATTGAAGACCAAGGACAATAATCTCATTGTCACAGAAACATTGTCTCATAATAGATGAAAACCTGTGCTAAAACGTTAACTAGTTACAATACACCCAAGTGCTACAGTGGGTATAGAAAAAAAAATCACCCCCTTTAAAATAATCACATTTTATTGCTTTGCAGCCTGAAATGAAGACAGACACAGTTTTTGTTTTATCCAGCTGTATTTACCAGTGCAACTTATAACATCCAAGTGAAAGATATAACAACAACAAGTCAGAAAAAATAAAAATAATTCAAAAACAGAATCATTGAGTTGGAAAAAGGAATCCCCCTCCCTATGTTAGTATTTTGTTGAACCACATTTTGCTTTAATTACAGCCTTTAGTCTGTTGAGATATGTCTCTACCGATTTTGCACATCTAGACTTTGCAATATTTGCCCACTATTCTTTGCAGAACTGCTCAAGTCCAGTTAAACTTGATGGTGACCGTTTGTGGACTGCAGTCTTCAAGTAATTCCACAGATTTTCAATGGGGTTTAAGTATGGGCTCTGACTAGGCCATGCAAGGATATTCTATATTTTTCTCCTTCAACCACTATGTGGTCCTTATTGCTGTGTGCTTTTGGTCATTGTCATGTTGAAAGGTAAACCTTCTTCCCATTGACTACTTTCTGGCAGAGGGCAGCAGATTTTCCTCAAGAATTTGATGGTATTTTTCCCCATCTATTTTTCCTTCTATCCTGACAAGTGCTCCAGTCCCTGCTGCAAAGAAACACCCCGATATCAGGATATTACCACCTCCATGCTTTACTGTAGGAATGTCGTTATTTGGATAGTGAGCTATATTAGATTTCTGCTAGACATATCATTTAGTGTTGAGGCCAAATAATTCACTTTTAGTCTCATCGAACCACCTTAAACGCACCTTGAAGATTCTAAGGCCACATGGAAAAAGGTGTTATGGCTAGACGAGACTATGTCATGACATTGACATACACGTGTACACGTGTGGAGGAGCAAAAAAGGAGAGAAGAGGGATGTAAAGGTAAGGAGGAGGAAGAAGAGGATAAAGTTGTGGAGCTGGATGAAGAGGGTGCAGGCGTGGAGGATGAAGAAGAGGGCACAGGTGTGGAGGAGAAAGGAGAAGGTACAGGTGTGGAGGAGAAAGGAGAGGGTACAGGTGTAAGGGATGAACAGGTACAGGTATGGAGGAAGAAGATAAGGAGACAGGTGTGGAGGAGGAGGAAGAGGGTACAGGTGGGGAGGAAGAAGAAGAGGGTACGGGTGTGGAGGAAAAAGAAGAGGGTATGGGTGTGGAGGAAGAAGAAGAGGGTACGGGGGTGGAGGAGGAGGAGGAGGAAAAGGGTGCAGGTGTGGAGGAGGAAGAGGGTGCAAGTGTGGAGGTGAAAAGAGAGGGTACATGTGTGAAGGAGGAAGAAAAGCGTACAGGTGTGGGGGCCAAAGGAGATGATATACAGTAGGTGTAAGAGAGGAAGAAAAGTGTACAGGTGTGGAGTAAGAAGAAGACGAGGCAGGTGTGGAGGAGGATGAAGAGGATGCAGGCATGGAGGAGAAGGAAGAGGGTACAGGTGTGGAGGAGAAGGAAGAGGGTACAGGCGTGGAGGAGGAGGAAGAGGGTACAGGCGTGGAGGAGGAGGAAGAGGGTACAGGCGTGGAGGAGGAGGAAGAGAGTACAGGCGTGAAGGAGGAGGAAGAGGGTACAGGTGTGGAGGAGGAGGAAGAGGGTGCAGGCGTGGAGGAGCAGGAAGAGGGTACAGGTGTGGAGGAAGAGGAAGAAGGCACAGGCATGGAGGTGGAGGAAGAGGGTTCAGGTGTGGTGGTGGAGGAAGAGGGTTCAGGTGTGGAGGAGGAGGAAGAGGGTGAAGGTGTGGAGGCGAAAGGAGAGGATATTGGTGTGAAGAAGGAAGAAGAGGATACAGGTGTGGAGAAGGAGGAAGAGGGTACAGTTGTGGAGGAGGAGGAAGAAGGTACAGACGTGGAGGTGGAGGAAGAGGGTTCAGGTGTGGAGGTGAAGGAAGAGGGTTCAGGTATGGAGGAGGAGGAAGAGGGTACAGGTGTGGAGGATGGGGAAGAGGGTGCAGGTGTGGAGGCGAAAGGAGAGGATACTGGTGTGAAGAAGGAAGAAGAGGGTACAGGTGTGGAGGAGGAGGAAGAGGGTACAGGTGTGGAGGAGGAGGAAGAAGGTACAGGCGTGGAGGAGGAGGAAGAGGGTACAGGTGTGAAGGAGGAGGAAGAGGGTACAGGTGTGAAGGAGGAGGAAGAGGGTGGAAGCGTGGAGGAGGAGGAAGAGGGTTCAGGTGTGGAGGAGGAGGAAGAGGGTGCAGGTGTGGAGGCGAAAGGAGAGGATACTGGTGTGAAGAAGGAAGAAGAGGGTACAGCCCACAGCAAGAGTCCGAACGAATGGAATGCTCTCTCCCCCATTTTCTTTAGAAAGAGGAACCAGACAGGGGTGCCCTTTGTCCCCGGGTCTATTTGCCCTAGCCATTGAGCCTCTGGCTATTCTGCTCAGAGTGTCCCTGAGGGTTGGGGGAATAAAGGTTAGTCCGCTGACTGAGAGGCTTTCCTTATATGCTGACGATGCATTGCTGTACCTTCCAGATGCATCGGCATCGTTGTCCGCAGCCCTTGAAATTATTAATCACTATGGATCCTTCTCAGGCATTCGGATCAACTGGACTAAATCCATTATATTCTCATTGTCCCCGACCTTGCCTGATATGGACCCTTCAAACCCACTAGTTTTGGTCTCTAAGTTTAAATACCTGGGGATTGAAATCCAGAGAGACCCACATATGTACTTGATAGACAATGTATACCCAATCTTACACCAACTTACTACCCGCTGTCAGGCCTGGAAATCCCTTCCCCTATCACCAGTAGGTAGGGTTAATCTTTTAAAGATGACAATCCTCCCCAAATTTCTCTACGTATTTCGTAACACTCCAGTCCCTATCCCCAAATCCTTTTTTGATAAGCTAGATCAAGTTGTTAATACATTTGTGTGGGGGGGCTCTGCTCCTAGAGTAGCACGAACCACCCTTCAGCTCCCTCTGTCGTTGGGTGGGTTGGCGCTCCCATGCTTCAGAAAATATTATTGGGCTGCAGTTGTAGTCACTGTCCGTTGGTGGTTCTCCCAACCGAAATCTAACCCCTCACTTAATCTTGAGGCTGCAATACTGGGTTCATACTCAGCTTTGAGTAATCTGGTCTTTAGAGGGGCTAAGGCACATGTGGACATGACAACTCCGATGCGAACGACGGTTGGGGTCTGGGAACAGATGTCAAAGAGGATTGCTGGACCCAATACCATTTCCCCTTACACACCGCTGTGGGGCAACCCCAAATTAAACCACCTCCAAACAGTCCCAGACCCGGCCCTGTGGGCGAGATATGGAATTAAAATAATGTAACAAGTGTGGTCTGGGGGCGGAGTCATCCCATACGACACTCTAAAAAATGATTTCCAACTTCCCTCTTAAATGTTCTTCCGTTATCTGCAACAGTGGCATGCAGTACAGGCCCAATATCCAGGAGGTGTAGCTTTACGATCACACGGGGTAGAGAGGCTCCTCATCTCCAAAAATATAGATCGAATCCTATCCTCCTTATACACTCAGATTTTAACTGAGGAACAGACTGGAGAAACAGGGCTATATGATAAATGGAAGAGGGACGTTCCAGACCTGGCTCCCGATGATTGGGAGGAAGGTCTGCAACAATATATCCCCCTTATGATCTCTGCAAGGGATAGATTTATTCAGCTCAAATTTATTCATTGAAAATATTACACGCCACAGAGATTGTCTAGAATATACCCGACACAAACGGATAGATGTCCGAAATGTACGAGGGAGCTGGGTACTTTTATCCATGTAGTCTGGGAGTGTCCGGCTATACAAAAATTTTGGACAGAGGTGGTCGAAGTTATTAATACAGTGGGTAATCTAAACATACAAAGAGAAGTTACTATGGATAATACCGTATAACTGATTGAATACGTTTTTTCTCTCCTGATGTGATTGTATACAAAGCATTAATAGAAATGTAAGACTTATAGAACGATCTGAAATTATATGACTTGGAAATATGCAACTGTTTAGATATGTATTTTGACATATGCAGCAACATTATGTTCTTTGTAAATATGTTTGTATGTTTGAATTATCTCCGATAGGAGACAAATAAAAACTTTTCTGTTAAAAAAAAAAAGAAGAGGGTACAGGTGTGGAGGAGGAAGAAGAGGTTGCAGGTGTGAAGGAAGAGGGGGCAGGTGTGGAGGAGGAAGAAAATGGTACAGGTGTGGAGGAAGAAGTAGAGGGTGCAGGTGTGGAGGAGGAAGAGGAAGGAGGAGGAAGAGGGTACAGGTGTGGAGGAAGAGGGTGCAGGTGTGGAGGCAAAAGGAGAGGAAGAGGGGGCAGGTGTGGAGGGGGAAGAAAATGGTACAGGTGTGGAGGAAGAAGTAGAGGGTGCAGGTGTGGAGGAGGAAGAGGGTGCAGGCGTGGAGGAGGAGGAAGAGGGTTCAGGTGTGGAGGTGGAGGAAGAGGGTTCAGGTGTGGAGGAGGAGGAAGAGGGTACAGGTGTGGAGGAGGAGGAAAAGGGTGCAGGTGTGGAGGCGAAAGGAGAGGATACTGGTGTGAAGAAGGAAGAAGAGGGTACAGGTGTGGAAGAGGAGGAAGAGGGTACAGGTGTGGAGGAGGAGGAAGAAGGTACAGGTGTGGAGGAGGAGAAAGAGGGTACAGGTGTGAAGGCGGAGGAAGAGGGTACAGGTGGGCAGGAGGAGGAAGATGGTGGAGGCATGGAGGAGGAGGAAGAGGGTTCAGGTGTGGAGGAGGAGGAAGAGGGTACAGGTGTGGAGGAAGAGGAAGAAGGTACAGGCGTGGAGGTGGAGGAAGAGGGTTCAGGTGTGGAGGTGGAGGAAGAGGGTTCAGGTGTGGAGGAGGAGGAAGAGGGTACAGGTGTGGAGGAGGAAGAAAATGGTACAGGTGTGGAGGAAGAAGTAGAGGGTGCAGGTGTGGAGGAGGAAGAGGGTGCAGGCATGGAGGAGGAGGAAGAGGGTACAGGTGTGGAGGAAGAGGAAGAAGGTACAGGCGTGGAGGTGGAGGAAGAGGGTTCAGGTGTAGAATTGGAGGAAGAGGGTTCAGGTGTGGAGGAGGAGGAAGAGGGTACAGGTGTGGAGGAGGAAGAGGGTGCAGGTGTGGAGGCAAAAGGAGAGGATACTGGTGTGAAGAAGGAAGAAGAGGGTACAGGTGTGGAGGAGGAGGAAGAGGGTACAGGTGTGGAGGAGGAGAAGGAAGGTACAGGCGTGGAGGAGGAGGAAGAGGGTTTAGGTGTGGAGGAGGAGGAAGAGGGTACAGGTGTGGAGGAGGAAGAGGGTGGAGGCGTGGAGGAGGAGGAAGAGGGTTCAGGTGTGGAGGAGGAGGAAGAGGGTGCAGGTGTGGAGACGAAAGGAGAAGATACTGGTGTGAAGAAGGAAGAAGAGGGTACAGGTGTGGAGGAGGAAGAAGAGGTTGCAGGTGTGGAGGAAGAGGGGGCAGGTGTGGAGGAGGAAGAAAATGGTACAGGTGTGGAGGAAGAAGTAGAGGCTGCAGGTGTGGAGGAGGAAGAGGGTGCAGGTGTGGAGGAGGAGGAAGAGAGTGCAGGTGTGGAGGCAAAAGGAGCCGCTGTTCCCAACCAGTCGCCAGCCATCCACCCACTGCAACCGAGGACACCGGAGCCGCTGTTCCCAGCCCGCCGCCAGCCACCCACCCACTGCGCTGAGGACACCGGAGCTGCTCTTCCCAACCCACTGCCAGCAACCCACCCACTGCGCTGAGGACACCGGAGCCACTGTTCCCAGCCCGCCGCCAGCCACCCACCCACTCCGCTGAGGACACTGGAGCCGCTGTTCCCAGCCCGCCGCCAGCCACCCACCCACCCACTCCGCTGAGGACACTGGAGCCGCTGTTCCCAGCCCGCCGCCATAGCCACCCACCCACCCACTCCGCTGAGGACACCGGAGCCGATGTTCCCAGCCCGCCGCCAGCCACCCGCCCACCCACTCCGCTGAGGACACCGGAGCCGCTGTTCCCAGCCCGCCGCCAGCCACCCACCCACTCCGCTGAGGACACCGGAGCCGCTGTTCCCAGCCCGCCGCCAGCCACCCACCCACTCCGCTGAGGACACCGGAGCTGCTCTTCCCAACCCACTTCCAGCAACCCCCCCCCCACTGCGCTGAGGACACCGGAGCCGCTGTTCCCAGCCCGCCGCCAGCCACCCACCCACTGCACTGAGGACACCGGAGCTGCTGTTCCCAACTTGCCGCCAGCCACCCACACACCGTGCTGAGGACACCGGAGACGCTGTCCGCGATCCACCGCCCGACACCTAGATGGGGTGAGTACAGGACCAACCGGCAGAAGGGGGGGCGGGTGGTTGTTTGCTGCCCCCCCCCCAAAGAAAAACCCACCAGCCACCACTTATCCTAACTATTGACTGAAATCCACTTCCACATTGGTCAAAAAGGTTGTTGACTAGAAAATATTCTGATCAGAAAAGAAATTGCTCATTTATTGGCATTATAGCCATATGCAATCGATTTAGACTCTATCAGAATGATTAAAAATGCAAATAATCTAATGATGCCCGTTCATGCCTCAATTTTTTTTTTATCCAATTGATCTACGATTCCATCAAAATGATGGAATCTTCAAAAAATCAAATAGCCATAACTTCCCTTCTGATCGATTTAGACTTTGTCACGGAACCGATCAAACTTGAGTCAACCAGTTGGGGCCAGAAAGTTATCGATCCTTTTGTATCGATTGACAACACCAGGATACTTTGTTCACAAATATGATCATATTTCAGTCGGATTCTGGGATTACATGGCGGAAACAGAGATGCAAATGATAGTTTACGATCGTAGCTTTGAAATAGAAGGCTATTTGAATAGGAAATAAGTACAGCAGAATAGAAACTCCAATAGTTGGGATCTGTGTGTGCATATTTCAGGAAGAAATAAGAGGAGGATGCAGACTAGGAAGAAAACTGATACTCCATTTCAAAAATGCAGACTGAATTCACAGCGCTGGTCTCTGCTGTGCAGAGACTGCACCTAGTGCTAATAAAGTTTGTTTAAAAAAAAAAAAGAAAAGAAAAAAAAAAGGTAGTGTGGGCGTGTACAGACTGGCGAGAGCAACAGGCAGCGAGGAAGGAGGTACGCTGCCGGAAGCTCGCTCCTGATGTAGAGAAATGTGGGATGACAGCTGGCCCGGTACAAGGGGATAACTTGGAGCTGGGAACGGGGTGAGTACAGTCCATGAGGGATCCGCTCAGTCCTAGCTTTGGGGGCTGCAGGTCCTCATGTGACAAGTGCGGGACTGAGCTGAGAATCTGCATACTTCTGCAGCAGTCAGGGAAGCGGATTAACACTCAGATACATTGCATACACTCCAGATACAGAAAACTATTGTCATTTATTGTACTAATCTGATTACTTGCTGATGTGTTTTAAGCAGCTACTGTTACAGTCCTAGAAAGAAATAAAATACAAGTCTATAAATCTATCCCCTATTTTGTAGACGTTATAACTTTTTCGCAAACCAATCAATATACGCTTATTGGGATTTTTTTTTTACCAGAAATATGTAGAAGAATACATGTTGGTCTAAATTTATGAAGACATATTTTATTTTATTTTTTGGATATGTATTAAAGCAGAAAGTAAAAACTATAGTTTTTTTTCTTTTTTTCAAAATTGTCGTTCTTTTTTTGTTTATAGCGCAAAAAATAAATACCGCAGAGGTGATCAAATATCACCAAAAGGAAGCTCTATTTGTGGGAAAATAAAGGACGTCGATTTTGTTTGGGTACAGCATCGCATGATCGCGCAATTGTCAGTTAAAGCAACACAGTCCAGTATCGCAAAAAATAGCCTGCGCATTAAGGGGACAAATCCTTCCAGGGCTGACGTGGTTAAAGGAACAGGATATAAATAGATTACAGCTGCACGATTCTGGCCAAAATAAGAATCACAATTTTTTTGCTTAGGATAAAAAGATCACGATTCTCACGATGTGAAATCTTTCACATTATACAAAAAAAGGGCTAACTTGGTTAGCTTTTTTTTTTTTTTTTTTTTAATTCTTTAACCACTTCCCGCCCGGCCTATAGCGGATTGACGGCCGGGCATGGTTCGGTTATCCTGACTGGGCGTCATATGACGTCCTTCAGGATAACATGCCACCGGCGGAGGCTCTTTACCACGTGATCAGCCGTGTCCAATCACGGCTGATCACGCTGTCAATAGGAAGAGCCGTTGATCGGCTCTTCCTCACTCGCGTCTGACAGACGCAAGTAGAGGAGAGCCGATCGGCGGCTCTCCTGGCAGGGGGGGTCTGCGCTGATTGTTTATCAGCGCAGCCCCCCCGCAGATCACCCCACTGGACCACCAGGGATCGCCACTAGGACCACCAGGGAAGGGCAACATGTGGATGGCCAGGTATGTACCCCATGGCCATCCACATGTGCCCAGTCAGTGCCAAATCTGTGCCAATCAGTGCCCACAAATGGGCACTGATTGGCACAATTATGTTGCAGTGATGCCCAGCAATGCCACACTTAGGGGCATCACTGCCATCAATCAGAATCATCAGTGCCACCCATCAGTGTCCATCGGTGCCACCTGTCAGTGCCCATCTGTGCCCACCTATCAGTGCCCATCCGTGCCCATCTGTGCCAACTATCAGTGCCACCCATAACTACCCATCAATGCCACCTACGAGTGCCCATCAATGCCACCTACGAGTGCCCATCAGTGCCGCCTATCAGTGCCCATCGGTGCCACCTATCAGTGCCCATCAGTGCCACCTACCAGTGCCACCTATCAGTGCCCATTAGTGCCACCTATCAGTGCGCATCAGTGCCGCCTATCAGTGCCCATCATCAGTGCCACCTCATCAGTGCCACCTCATCGGTGCCACCTCATCGGTGCCCGTCAGTGCAGCCATATCAGTGCCCGTCATTGAAGAAGAAAACGTACTCATTTACAAAAAATTTTAACAGAAACAAAGAAAAACGTGTTTTTTTTCAAAATTTTCTGTCTTTTTTTATTTGTTGCGCAAAAAATAAAAACCGCAGAGGTGATCAAATACCACCAAAAGAAAGCTCTATTTGTGGGAACAAAATGATAAAAAATTTGTTTGGGTACAGTGTAGCATGACCGCGCAATTGTGATTCAAATTGTGACAGCGCTAAAAGCTGAAAATTGGGCTGGGCGGGAAGGTGTCTAAGTGCCTGGTATTGAAGTGGTTAAAGTAATTTTTTCCCCAAAAATTGCATTTGAAAGACCGCTGCGCAAATACAGTGTGACATAAAATATTGCAACAACCACCATTTTATTCTCCTAGGGTGTGTACCAAAAAAAAAATATATATTTTTATAATGTTTGGGGGTTCGAAGTAATTTTCAAGCAAAAAAATAATAATTTTAACACGAAACCAACAAATGTCAGAAAAAGGTTTAGTGTTTATTAAAGCGGAGTTTCGTGAAATTTTTTTTTTTTTAGATGTCAGCAGCTGCAAATACTGCAGCTGCTGACTTTTAAAATAAGGACACTTACCTGTCCCAGGGTCCAGCGATGTCGGCACCCGAGACCAAACCGTCCCTCGATCCTCGGGTGCTGCTGCCGCCATTCTCACTGAGGGAATTCAGGAAGGGAAGCGTTGCGGCTTTACTGCCTGGTTCCCTACTGCGCATGCGCGAGTCGCGCTGCGCGTCTACACTGGTCCCCGTTGTGTTGTGGGAACTGTGTATTTCCCACAACACAACGCGGGTGGGCGGGGGGTTTGCGGCTAGCTGCGGCTAGCTATACCCGGAAGTGGGTGCAGATACCTGTATTATACAGGTATCTGCACCCCCCTCCCCCCTGAAAGGTGCCAATTGTGACAGGAATTCGAAAGGAATCCGATGAGCGGAAGTTCCACTTTAGGGTGGAACTCCGCTTTAAGTGGTTAAACTTTTTTCACTTACACACAAAGTCTATTCCATTGACAAATTGTTACAATGTTTATACTTAAGTTCAGCTGATGAAGAATGTTATGATTCTTGGCAGACTGCCTGGTTTTTCCTCTTCCTTTCTTTTGAGGGCTGTGGCTTCAGAATGTATTAAGGTAAAAAAACCTTCTGCCTTTACAACTCCTTTAACTACTATACTGGGCACTTTCCCCACTTCCTGCCCAGGCCAATTTTCAGCTTTCAGCGCTGTCGCACTTTGAATGACAATTGTGTGTCATACAACACTGTTGTTCGGGTCTTTGGCCAGCTGGCGGACATGTCGGCTGGTTGCTCGGACCTCTCGGTGGGACGGGAGAGCCCAGGCGAGCGGCCCTAGGCGGCGGAAGAGGGGGGATGTCCACTCTCGCTGCTTGTAATAACATCGGAGTGGCTGCTGAGCCGCACCGGTTGTTATTACAATAAAGCTGACCGTCCGCTCTAAACAACGGTACCGGGGTAAAACCCCTTGAAGAAATATCGATCAGTTTTTTGACCGATACTTCTAAAAAAGTGAATATCAGCTGCCGATAATAGACCGCACCGAAAATCAGTCGATCCCTAGTATTTGATCACCTCTGTGGTTTTTATTTTTTGCTAAACAAACTAAAAAGGACAGAATTTTTTTTTTTAAGTTTTTCTTGGTTCCTTCTATAAAATTTTGTTTTCTCCTTCACTGACGGGCACTGATGGGGGCACTGATATGCAGCACTGATGGGCACCGATAGACTGCACTGACAGGCAGCACTGATGGACAGCACTGATGAGGTACTGACAGGTGTTACTGATGGGCACTGAATGGCACTGTGATGGGCACTGATTGGCATTCCTGATGGGGCACTGACTGGCAGCTGATGGGCACTGGTTGGCATTGTTGTGGCACATCTGATGGGGGCTGTGCTGATAATCAATGTGCTGATTATCAGCACAGAACCCTCCTCTGATGGAGAGCCACAGATCGGCTCTCCCTGTCAGCGCGAACCAAGGAAAGCCGGAGGCTCCTTACCACGTTCGGAGATGCAGTGTGCCAGAGTGACACGCAGCACCACCGTTCGCCACACTGCGCGCCGGCATGTTATCCTGAAAGATGTTATATGACATCCAGTCAGGATAACAGAATCACCGCCAGCCATCATTCTGCTATAGGCCGGGCGGGAGGTGATTAAAACAGGTGGTGAGGAGGCAACACTTCAACTCTTCACTATGTTTTGATTCCCCCTGAAAATCGATCCACTGCAGATCGCTTTTTAGAGGAGTGGCTGATGTGAGCAATGGAAATTTGAGAAAACCCCACTAGATTTTTATGTGTTCCCATTCACACAACATACCTAAAACAATTACAGTTATGTTTGTGTAAATATATACACACTACCGTGCAAACGTTTTAGGCAGGTGTGAAAAAATTCTGTAAATGAAGAATGCTTTCAAAAACAAAAGTTTTAATTGTTTACATTTTGTTAATTGATAAAAAAATAAAGTCAATGAACAGAAGAGAAATCCAAATCAAATCAATATTTGGTGTGACCACCCTTTGCCTTCAAAACAACATAAATTCTTCTAGGTACACAAGGAACTCAACAGGTGGGTTTTTGCAAACATCTTGGAGAACTATCCACAGATCTTCTGTGGATGTAGGCTGCTTAAATTCTTTCTGTCTCTTCATGTAATCCCAGACAGACTCAAGGATGTTGAGATCAGGGCTCTGTGGGGGCCAGACTATCCCTTCCAGGACTTCTTGTTCTTTACACTGAAGATAGTTCCTAATGACATTGGCTGTATGTTTGGGGTCATTGTCCTTCTGCAGGATAAATTTGGGGCCAATCACTGATGGTATGGCGTGATGGATATGTACAGTGGGGACAGAAAGTATTCAGACACCCTTACATTTTTCACTCTTTGTTATATTTCAGCCATTTGCTAAAATCATTTAAGTTCATTTTTTTCCTCATTAATGTACACACAGCACCCCATATTGACAGAAAAACACAGAATTGTTGACATTTTTGCAGATTTATCAAAAAAAAACTGAAATATCACATGGTCCTAAGTATTCAGACCCTTTGCTGTGACACTCATATTTAACTCAGGTGCTGTCCATTTCTTCTGATCATCCTTGAGATGGTTCTACGCCTTCTTTTGAGTCCAGCTGTGTTTGATTATACTTATTGGACTTGATTAGGAAAGCCACACACCTGTCTATATAAGACCTTACAGCTCACAGTGCATGTCAGAGCAAATGAGAATCATGAGGTCAAAGGAACTGCCTGAAGAGCTCAGAGACAGAATTGTGGCAAGGCACAGATCTGACCAAGGTTACAAATACATTTCTGCTCCACTTAAGGTTCCTAAGAGCACAGTGGCCTCCATAATCCCTAAATGGAAGATGTTTGGGATGACCAGAACTGAGCTATCGGGGGAGAAGAGCCTTGGTGAGAGAGGTAAAGAAGAACCCAAAGATCACTGTGGCTGAGTTCCAGAGATGCAGTCGGGAGATGGGAGGAAGTTGTAGAAAGTCAACCATCACTGCAGCCCTCCACCAGTTGGGGCTTTATGGCAGAGTGGCTCGACGGAAGCCTCTCCTCAGTTCAACACATATGAAAGCTTGCATGGAGTTTGCTAAAAAAAACACTCGAAGGACTCCAAGATGGTGAGAAATAAGATTCTCTGGTCTGATGAGATCAAGATAGAACTTTTTGGCCTTAATCCTAAGCGGTATGTGTGGAGAAAACCAGGCACTGCTCATCACCTGTCCAATACAGTCCCAACAGTGAAGCATGGTGGTGGCAGCATCATGCTGTGGGGGTGTTTTTCAGCTGCAGGGACAGGACGACTGGTTGCAATCAAGGGAAAGATGAATGCGGCCAAGTACAGGGATACCCTGGACGAAAACCTTCTCCAGAGTGCTCAGGACCTCAGACTCGGCCGAAGGTTTACCTTCCAACAAGACAATGACCCTAAGCACACAGCTAAAATAACAAAGGAGTGGCTTCACAACAACTCCGTGACTGTTCTTGAATGGCCCAGCCAGAGCCCTGACTTAAACCCAATTGAGCATCTCTGGAGACACCTAAAAAATGGCTGTCCACCAACGTTTACCATCCAACCTGACAGAACTGGAGAGGATCTGCAAGGAGGAATGGCAGAGGATCCCCAAATCCAGGTGTGAAAAACTTGTTGCATCTTTCCCAAAAAGACTCATGGCTGTATTAGATCAAAAGGGTGCTTCTACTAAATACTGAGCAAAGGGTCTGAATACTTAGGACCATGTGATATTTCAGTTTTTCTTTTTTAATAAATCTGCAAAAATGTCAACAATTCTGTGTTTTTCTGTCAATATGGGGTGCTGTGTGTACATTAATAAGGGGGAAAAAAATGAACTTAAATGATTTTAGCAAATGGCTGCAATATAACAAAGAGTGAAAAATTTAAGGGGGTCTGAATGCTTTCCGTCCCCACTGTATGTTTGTCATTGCCTTTACTATCATATTAAAGTGGTAACTGCCTTTAACCACTTCAGCCCCGGAAGAATTTACCCCCTTCCTGACCAGAGCACTTTTTGCGATTCGGCACTGCGTCGCTTTAACTGACAATTGCGCAGTCGTGCGACGTGGCTCCTAAACAAAATTGACGTCATTTTTTTCCCACAAATAGAGCTTTCTTTTGGTGGTATTTGATCACAGCTGCGGTTTTTATTTTTTGCGCTATAAACAAAAATAGAGCAACAATTTTGTGCATTATTTTTTACTTTTTGCTTTAATAAATATCCCCCAAAAATATATAAAAAAACTATTTTTATCCTCAGTTTAGGCCGATACATATTCTTCTACATATTTTTGGTAAAAAAAATCGCAATAAGCGATTATTGATCGGTTTGCGCAAAAGTTATAGCGTTTACAAAATAGGGGATATTGAAATAATGGAAGGGAGGAAAAATCAGGAGCACCACATCCCAGAAAATACGTTTGTAAAAAAAGGGACATTGAGGCCAAGGGCAGGCCCCGGGACTTTTAACGGTGCTGGAATAAATAAGGTAGAAAAGGTATAAAGGAAAGGAATAAAAAGAATCTTTTATTTAACAATCTTTAAAAAACAGACAAAAAGAAAAACACATAAGATATGTTTACAAAGCAGATAAGATAATTGATTGATACAGAGGTTAATACCACTTTCTCAACATGTTTCGCTTTCTTAAGCTTCTTCAGGAGACATAATGTGGCATTAGATCAACTATAAGGTAGAAAAAGACACAATAA
>JBBDGP010000451.1:795000-868723 GCA_037952835.1 Lithobates septentrionalis
TACAGTGTAATACCGACAATGGTCTGGCTCTGGAGTCTGGATCCACCCACTTTCCTGTCATCTTGCTTGATTGATGTCGGCTCTCTGCTCACTCCCGAGACTTCACAGAGCCAGAGAGTAGCTGCTCCCCCTCCCTTCTCTCTCTCCTCCCTCCTCCTCTTCAGCATGTTCTGTTCTTCAGAGGAATCCCAGCAGTGATAACAGCCCTTCAGTGACTGTAAGGTGAGAGAAGTCACCGATAGTGCTGTGTATGAGAATCTACACTAGATATTTCTATCTATCAGAGTGAAAAGAATATATTTTTAAAGCAGAATACACTTTTGGAATTTACAGCACATAGGCATTCCATGCATTACTGGTATAGTAAAATGAAATGAAATCAGAGCTAACATTGTTAATCAATCCTTTTATTGACTATCTATTTTTATGAGACAAGAAACCTTCCATTCACATCTCCATCCAACTGAAGCCCAGAGCTACTCAGACATATGGACAGAGCTTTGCTAAAACATAGTGTATTACCTAGTACCCCTATAGCAATAATGTTTCCTTCATTATAAATGGAGTATTTCAGGATTGCATCCCCCTTACATTTGTATTACACGGCATATTCATGCAGCTGAACAAATATAGACGTATTTGGCCATGTTGGTGTGCCCTGGAGCGGAGAGGTGTTCCATGCAGTTGCCTGTTGAACTCAATTATAGTCTGACAGGTACACAGATCTTCATACATATTCTTGCATGTAGGATGGGATAGACAGGTGTTTGGTGTAGCCATCTTTTTTACCACTTGCCCACCACCCCATAGCAGTTTTACTGCTACAGGGCAGTCACGCTGCGCAGGATCACGTGTGTGTGTGTGTGTGTATATATACATGATCCTATACTTCCAGGTATCGGTCACGAGTGTGCTCCACCGGTGACTCACTCCCACTGTGCTGCTCGATGTATGCCGACACCCACTGATCGTTTGGTACGCAGGCGGAACAGCAGTCTATGTAGAAAAAAATGCAAATTACCATTCTGTCAGTAAGGAAGGCATGGATCCTGTGTCTGCAAAGCAGGAACAAAGATCTATGCCTTCCCTAAGTAAAAGCACCTCCCCCACTACACTAAAACACAGGCTAGGTACACAGTTAATCCTTTGATCGCGCCCGATGTTAACCCCTTGCCTGCCAGTGTCATTGGGCCCCAAAAAAGTGTCAGTGTCCAAATTGTCTGCCACATTATCGCAGTTAAGCTATAAGTCGCTGATTGCCTCCATTGCCAGTAAAAAAATTAATACAAAAATAAAAACTCCAAACATATATCCCATAGTTTGTAGACACTATAATTTTTGCATTATACACACATATAGTGTGGTGACTGGTATTTTTCTGCATTGTAAGAATGCCTGTTGCCACTAGGACACACAGAAAACCAATTTTTTACTATTTGCCCTTTTTGCACTACAATGCAGCCTGTAGCTGCAGTGCAGTGAGTTGCATTTTAGCTCAGCGTATAAGAAGGTGCCACATGTTAGGCCACTTTCACATGTGCGGATCCGTTTTCCCTCCTCCGCTTGCTCGGCGGGGATCGCTCCGTCGATCCCCGCTGAGCCGGCGGCTGACAAGTCTGCCTCTGCACTCTGTGCATGGTCGGACCTGTCAGAGCTCCGCTCTCCCCTATGGGGGGGGATCAGATGATTACGGACTGCCTGTCCATTTTCATCCGATCCGCCAGACGGATGGAAATTAGGGTTTGCATCTGTCTGGATTTTGCGGAGCGGATCGGATGTCAGCGGACATTTCGCCGCTGACATTCGACACTCCGTAGAGGTGCATGGAGCGCCCGTTCAGATCCGCCTGAAAAAACTGACAGGCAGATCTGAACAGTCCACACGTGTGAAAGGGGCCCAACTTTGAGACCCCTTTCACACTGAGGAGCTTTACAGGCACTATAGCACTAAAAATAGCACCTGTAAAGCGCCTCTCCTGTCACTCCAATGTGAAAGCCTGAGTGAAACACTGGAGCGGTGCACTGGCAGGATGTCAAAAAAAGTCCTGCAAGCAGCTTCTTTGAGGCGCTTTAGAATCGGTGTATACACTGATCCTAAAGCGCCCCTGCCTTAACTGCTTTGTGACCGTCTCATGTAGGAGTACGGCAACAAAGTGGCTCTCCTATGCTGGATCACGTACTAGATACGTGATCCAGCACTTCCAGGTGGGGGCCGCGCAAGTGCGTTGCCACCTCGCTGGCTAATCAGAATGTCCCGGGCCAATTATTGACCTCTGGCACTCACTGATCGGTAAAGAGAATGACAAGGCAGAGCTCTGAATGTAAAGAATGCAGAGCTCTGTTCTGTCAGCAGGGATGTGCTGGTTTTTGTTTCCATGCAAAGCACATCCCTGTAATAGGAACATTGACCTTTCATAACATGTTACGGGCTACACCCATATTCTGGATGTAACATGCAACATGCTATGAAAGCACCGGCCCCTGCCCCCTCCCCCCTTTCTGCCAGCTAGCAGGGTATCTTCTCCTCCCTGCTGGCTGTCAAAAAAATTGCCTGCCCACCCGACCGTGTCATTTATTCACGGTACTCCCGTGAATGGAACACTACAAGGCCCGACAGCCTTACCAGCAGCAGTCGGCTTGTTGTTCTCAATGAACTACCACAACGCTGTGGATTACCGTGATAGTTCATTCATGCTTCCTGTTAGAATGTATTGGTTTCCTTGGATGCCAATACAGTGACAAGTATGCAGGAGTCCTGCATGGAATCAGTGATCTGCTGATCGCTGGTGGAATGCTTTACAGGCTCCTGCAACAAAAAATAATAAATGCACATGTTTTTACCTGCAAACAATGTGCATTTATTTATTTTGGGTAAATGGTGAACTTATTCTTTAAAGCACCATACAGTGAATGCACACATTTAACCCTTTGATCGCCCTAGATGTTAACCTTTCCCAGCCAGTATCATTAGTACAGTGACAGTGTATAGTATTACCACTGATCACTGTATTATTGTCACCGGTTTCCACAAAATTTTATTCCGTGTCTGACTGCTGCCGTGCAATCAACGTCCCGCTATAAGTCACTGATTGCCAACTTAGATGTTCCACAGGCATGCACAGGCATTGCCATTAATTCTATTGGGATACAGGAGCTGCACGGACACAGCCAGTGCTCCCAATTTGACACCCAGTAGGTGCAGGTCTGTGTTCAGGGTTTGCTTTATCTGCATTCTGGGGCCCTCACTTTGCAGCTGCACAGGTGTCATGTTGGGAGTAGCAGCTGTATCTGTGCAGCTGCTGCATCACAGTAGACATCAATGGGACCACCTGCCTGCATGGAAAACCTGCTCATTCCCTGCAGGTAAAAACTGACCTTTAGCCTAGGTTCACATTGACTGTGGAAAACACAAATCTATACCAAGGAAAGATGAGCATAGAAAAAGATGCCACATACAGAGCCACAGAAATATAGTATCTGAATAAATGCAAATAATATATAAAAAAAATGTAAAATGTATTAAATGTTTGATAAAAATGTACAAATACACAGAAGCATAAAATCATTACAATCTCCACCATTCACCACCTCTAATGACAACGTTGTCGCTAGACAGACAAACAAATAAGGGAACGTCTTGACTGCACGTGTACCATAGTATAAGCCTTAAAAAGCACTATAAAATGTGCAATGTGGCAGCAAACACTGTGGGGCCAGGTAGTCCTTATAGGAGAGTATTGTGGAGGGGCAGGAGCCTGCACATATCAAGACCAAAAAATTCAATCAAAAGGATCCGAAAATCAAAGGGTCAGAATCTGCAGTCTATGGTTATTGGGGACATACGGCAGGAAAGGTAAGATATGTATAAGTAAAGTGAATATACCATGCTGACTATTAGAGATTGTCAGTTAGCAGCCAGCACAGCAAGAGATCAGTTGCAAAATATATAACCTGTGGAAAGTAAGTGCAGCGCTAATAAGTAATCTCTGAATAAACAGAGATTAAGGAGTGTATATAAAAAAAATGTAATAATCACAATAACGTGAATTCTAAACCCTTAAACAATAATGGACTTATGCCCTGTACACATGATAGGATTTTCCGATGGAAAATGTGTGATAGGACCTTGTTGTCGGAAATTCCGACATACAAAGTTTGAGAGCTTGTTATAAAATTTTCCGACAACAAAATCCGTTGTCGGAAATTCCGATCGTGTGTACACAAATCCGACGCACAAAGTGCCACGCATGCTCAGAATAAATTAAGAGACGAAAGCTATTGACCACTGCCCCATTTATAGTCCCGACGTACGTGTTTTACGTCACCGCGTACAGAACAATCAGATTTTCCGACAACTTTGTGCGACCGTGTATATGCAAGACAAGTTTGAGCCAACATCCGTCGGAAAAAATCCATGGATTTTGTTGTCGGAATGTGCGATCAATGTCCGACCGTGTGTACAGGGCATTAGTATGATAACATGTGCAAATGATACAAAAATATAAGTTGTGTCCAAAAATAATGCCCAAAAAGCAAATCACTGATACAAGAGGCAGACAGTGATGGTGATCCAAACAATATAGTGATAAGAGTATCCAAAACGTGATGCAAAACAACCAAAGGGTAGACTTAGTGTCAGTGTGAATTTAAAGGCAGTAGAACGTGCTTAAACTTGCTGATATGTGGTCCACCACCAGAGAATCGAACGGTTTACCAGAGAGATCACGCTGCTCCGCCCTCATCACCGTGGTCTGATTGCATCCCTGCATCATACCTATCTGTCTCCTCTGCTCTCTTCTCTCACCCCCTCCTTCCTGCCCGTCACCCCCCTGTGTGTCTGTCTCCGGCCCGACCCCGCCGCTATTCTTTAAAATAAAATCCAAAAATTTAATCAGAGCTGTAAAGCGCCCGCGAGTAATGTGACCGGCCTGAAGACAGCCCAAATTAGGTGTTTAGAACGCTCGTTTTTTTAAAACTACTGACATAGTGTGCTATGCCAGCCTCCAATAGAGGGGCTGGCATAGTTCTATATAGATGGGTTAACAAACCCTTTTAAAATCAGTTACGCCGGCCAGCACATATACAGCAAACCATCCGTCCGGGTCTCCAGAAACGTGCTGACGTCAGGACGTCACACCACCTGGAGTATATAACAACCCTGCACACCTGTGTACTGACACAGACTGCAGACACCTGGCAAAATCCGGACACAGGGTTGGAAGGTTCGATGCAGAACTACAGAATCCAGCGAAAACCAAAAACACAGCTTTCTCTGATAAGAAACGATGGTCTGGAACCTCGCATTAACCCTTAATGCAAATCTTGTGTCATATTCTCCCCAAGGTTCACAGAGACAGGGTCTCGCTCTATACACACATACATTTTAGTTTCTCAGTAGAAGGCCTCATGGCAGATTGCAAGCATTTTATGAACAAATTTAGAAAAAGTCTGTCCTATTAATAGATTCGGGCATGTTGTTTTGAGCTGCAGATCAGTTTTTTCTTCTGCAGGAAATAGCTGTAATTGTTTGCTGTCAGTAAAGTCCATGTCTGACTTTTAGTAAGGATACATTGACTGAATCTCATGGGTCTTTGAATTCTCCACCAAAGAAAAGTGACAGAAGTCCTGTCCAAGTATTCACAGGGAAATACTCAAGCCTTTGAACTTCTGAAGCATCAGTTGTCAGATCCAGAGATTAAAGTGGAATTAAAGTCTTAGTCACTTTTGAACTTGTACCTACAGGTATGCCCTTAATAAGGCTTACCTGTACGTACAGTGAATTTCTCCTAAAACTTGCACTGTTTAGGAGATATTGGTACAACATGCAGGCGGTAACGTCACTGGCACATGCACTCTGAAGGGAAGGCATACCGTACCGGACCTTCAGAGCTCTGTGCTGGGGCCGAGAGCTCCCGCACTAATGCGCGAAAGTGACATCATCGTGGCCCCGGCCATTCATACAGCCGAAGTCCACAAATCTGGAAGGAAGATTGGGTAAAGATGGCAAAGCCAGGGAGCCATGACAGCGCTGCACTGGAGGGCTCAGTGTAAAGGTAAGTCTGTCCAAAATGTGCTAGTATGCAGTGCATATTAGTACATTATTATTAAACCTGCAAGGGGCCCATTTTTTTTATTGTCCTGGCAGTTTACTACCGCTTAAAGATATATTGCACTACGAGTGTTTATATCTTAAGTGTTCCTACTGAATGAGTGAAGCCAGAGGTATTAGCATGATCACATAATTCACTGAAGACCTGTTTGGGGTTTTACCTCTAAAGCGCTTTTGGCTTATCGTTTGTTTGAATCCTACTCTTATCTCTGCTGGATTTCTGGGTGCCTTTTCTGAAGTTTGGAGGCACTGATTGTTTTTTGGAATATATATCTCTATCTCTATCTCTAACTATATCTCTATCTCTATCTCTAACTATATCTCTAACTATATCTCTAACTATATCTCTAACTATATCTCTAACTATATCTCTAACTATATCTCTAACTCTATCTCTAACTCTATCTCTAACTCTATCTCTATCTCTATCTCTATCTCTATCTCTATCTCTATCTCTATCTCTATCTCTATCTCTATCTCTATCTCTATCTCTATCATCTCTATCTCTATCTCTATCATCTCTATCTCTATCTCTATCATCTCTATCTCTATCTCTATCATCTCTATCTCTATCATCTCTATCTCTATCTCTATCATCTCTATCTCTATCTCTATCATCTCTATCTCTATCTCTATCATCTCTATCTCTATCATCTCTATCTCTATCTCTCTCAAAAGTATTGGGACACCTGTGAAGACCAGCCAAGTTCCTCCACCCCAAACTTGCTCATCCATGTCTTTTATGAACCTTGCTTTGTGCACTGGTGCGCAGTCATGTTGGAATAGGAAGGGACCATCCCCAAACTGTTCCCACAAAGTTGGGTGCATGATATTGTCAAAATGTCTTGGTATGCTGACGCCTTAAGAGTTCTTTTCACTGGAACTAAGGGACCAAGCCCAACCCCTGAAAAACAACACCACACCATAATCCCCCCTCCGCCAAATGATTTGGACCTGTACAAAAAAGCAAGGTTCATAAAGACATGGATGAGCGAGTTTGGGGTGGAGCAACTTGACTGGCCTGCACAGAGTCCTGACCTCAACCCAGTAGAACACCTTTGGGATGAATTAGAGTGGAGACTGTAAGCCAGGCTTTCTCGTCCACATCAGTGCCTGACCTCACATATGCACTTCTTGAAGAATGGTCAAACATTCCCATAGACACACTCCTAAACCTTGTGGACAGCCTTCCCAGAAGAGTTGAAGCTGTATTGCTGCAAAGGGTGGGCCAACTCAATATTGAACTCTACGGACTAAGACTGGGATGCCATTAAAGTTCATGTGTGTGTAAAGGCAGGTGTCCCATTACTTTTGACATTTATTTATATATATATATATATATATATATATATATATATATATATATATATATATATATATATATATATATATATATATATATATATATAGTGTGTGTGTGTGTGTATAGTATCTCACAAAAGTGAGTACATCCCTCATATTTTTGTAAAAATGTATTCTTTTTATGTGACAACACTGAAGAAATTACACTTTGCTACAATATTAAGTAATGAGTGTACAGCTTGAATAACAGTGTAAATTTGCTGTCTCCTCAAAATAACTCAACACAGCCATTTAATGTCTAAACTGCTAGCAACAAAAGTGAGTACACCCCTAAGTGAAAATGTTGAAATTGGGCCCAATTAGCCATTTTCCCTCCCCGGTGTCATGTGACTCATTAGTCTCAGGTGTGAATGGGGAGCAGGTGCCTTAAATTTGGTGTTATCGCTCTCACTCTCTTACTAGTCATTTGAAGTTCAACATAGCACCTCATGGCAAAGAACTCTCAGAGGATCTGAAAAAACGAATGGTTTATCTACATAAAGATGGCCTAGGGCTAGGCAAAATGAAGATTGCCAAGACCCTGAAACTGAGCTGCAGCATGATGGCCAAGACCATACAGCAGTTTAACAGGACAGGTTCCACTCAGAACAGGCCTCGCCAGAAGTTGAGTGCACGTGCTCTGCGTCATATCCAGAGCTTGTCTTTGGGAAATAGATGAGTGCTGCCAGCAATGCTGCAGAGGTTGAAGGGGTGGGGGGGTCAGCCTGTCAGTGATCAGACCATGCGCCGCACACTGCATAAAATTGGTCTGCATGTCTGTTGTCCCAGACGGAAGCCTCTTCTAAAGATGATGCACAAGCAAGCCTGCAAACTGTTTGCTGAAGACAAGCAGACTAAGGACATGGATTACTGGAATCATCTCCTGTGGTCTGATGAGACCAAGTTAAACTTTTTTGGTTGAGATGGTATCAAGCGTGTGTGGCGGAAACCAGGTGTGTCTTGCCTACAGTCAACATTCGTGGTGGGAGTGTCATGGTCTGGGGCTGCATAAGTGCTACCGGCACTGGGGAGCTACATTTCAATGAGGGTACTATGACATACTGAAGCAGAGCATGACCCCTTCCCTTCGGAGACTGGGCTGCAGGGCAGTATTCCAACATAACGACCCCAAACCACCTCCAAGACGACCACTGCCTTGCTACAGAAGCTGAGAGTATAGGTGATGGACTGGCCAAGCATGTCTCCAGACCTAAACCCTATTGAGCATCTGTGGGGCATCCTCAAACGGAAGGTGGAAGAGCGCAAGGTCTCTAACATCCACCAGCTCCGTGATGTCGTTGAGGAAGAGGACTCCAGTGACAACCTGTGAAGCTCTGGTGAACTCCATGCCCAAGAGAGGGTTAAGTCAGTGCTGGAAAATAATGCTGGTTACACAAAATATTGACACTTTGTGCCCAATTTGGATATTTTCACTTAGGGGTGTACTTACTTTTGTTGCCAGCGGTTTAGACATTAATGGCTGTGTGTTGAGTTAATTTGTGGGGACAGAAAATTTACACTGTTATACAAGCTTTTTAAGTTATGCCATGTGATTGACCTGTAACACACATTAAATAGGTGTTATCGCAATGTGGCTGCAAAAGTGGAAAGGCACTTTTAAAACTTTTATTTGTGAGGTTGAGAAGTGTATAAATGTGTATAGGTCTTCACTTTGTTAGACTACCTGTAAAGGTTGTATTTGTTTTTTTTTTCCATAGGTTTACTGCTGCTTCTCTTTTTAGAAATGGATGAAATCAAGTTGAAATTCAAGCATATAACTCCTGTAACTTTGCATATTAGTGCAGAGATTGCAACTTCTTGCTTTTACGCATCCACTGCTGAGAGCTTTGACGCCAGGTTTGCCAATCTGGTGGAAGTATTTCTATTGGAGATTTACAGGTGTAAATTGTGCCAGTTTACTAGCAGCCTAAAAAACAAAATCTGCCATCATGTGTTGGATGTTCACCAGTTAGATCAAACACCTCTTATCCCGCAGAGCACAGACCAAGAAGAAAATGATTCCTTTAGCATTGGGGAGGAAATGGCACAGGAAAACAAAGAAAATGAAGAAAACCTTGAAAAAATGCCTTTCCTGTATAGGATGCTAAACACAATGAGCCCCGCATCATGTGATATGAGCCTTGGGGACCAAAGTGCTAACACAAATCTAGCCAGTGCAAGTGAAGTCAATTCATTATTTGAAGAAGAACAGTCAGACTTCCAGCTGGATGAATCTGTTCCCAGTGACTCTGTTCCTCCATCGAGTAGTGCGAATTCACCCAAAAGCAAAGATGAAGATGATGCACAGTGTGAACACCTCTTATCTCTTGGTCTTTATCGGATATCTAGCATACGGCCCATTCCTTCATCAGCAGATGTAAAGGTCTCCAAAAGCAGCACGGCTGATGAATGCGTCAGGACAGAAAGTAGACATAGGAAAGAAGCAGATCTACCATCGCAGATTGGTGGGCAGGTCAGTGATGATGAGGCTAAGAAACCAAACTATGTATGTTCTTCTTGTCAGCTTCAACTGGAAACAAAAGACACTTACAAAATACACATGCAGTGCCACAAACCTGGTGGTGGCTTCAAGTGTGTGCATTGTGGCTGTCTCCTGACTGAATGGAGTCTGATGGACAAACACATCCAAAGCCACCATCTAGTAAGAAAGAGCTATCAGTGTCAGGTGTGTGAGAGAAGGTTCATGACGCAGAGTGCATGGAAAAGCCACATGAAAGGACATGACAAGAAGAGTGAAGTGTTCCTGTGCACCAAATGTCCTTTATCATTTGACAGTGACAATGTCA
The DNA here is from genome assembly GCA_037952835.1 of Lithobates septentrionalis. NCBI lineage: Eukaryota > Metazoa > Chordata > Amphibia > Anura > Ranidae > Lithobates > Lithobates septentrionalis. The sequence continues at coordinate 805,257 of JBBDGP010000451.1, forward strand.
GAAACTTGCACGTCGCTTGCCATTGTGATGACATCTTCAAGTGTTGCCATTGTGGACTAGTGGGTATGTGTCATTGTTCCTGTGGCTCAGGTACTGATTATTTTTCGGTTTCAGCAAGAAAATAGGTAGACATTACAATTGAGCAATAAACATCACAATTATCATATCCAAAATGACAGAAGTCTGAAATTTTGGGATGATACTGAAAACTGCAAAAATGCCATGTCCCCAAAATCTACGTGCAGTGCAGGCTCTTCTCCTGCAACCCATTCATAGGCGGTGATGGCGTGAATGGGAACGGAGAGGATCTAGAAAATAAGCAAGGAAAAAAAATAAAGAATAAAAGAGGGACATAGATGAGAGAGGGGAAGGGGGTAACTCGGACTTAGAAGCCCCAAAGGGAGCAATCAGATAAGGCCCAAACAGGTTGGTTGGAGTGAGGAAAACTCCTAAGTTCCATGGTTCCCAAATTTGGCATGTGATTCATTCACAATACTGGACATTCGCTCATGAAGCATCATAGCGGTAATGCATGTCTTTACTCCCTGGAAGGCTACACTTTGCGTCTTCCAGGCTTGAGGTATGGTCCGTTTAGCCACGTTAAAAAGATATGTGGCCAGCTTCTGCTGTGATACGTATTAGTCGGGTATTGGACAGTGTAATAGATCTAACTTAGCGTCCCTCCAGACTGGTACTCATTATTTTTAAATTGACATTGTTTTGAAGAGCACAGTGGTAACTTCGTCAACTAAATTAACAATATTTTAGTCAACTAAAATACGACTAAAACTAAAACGATTTATATTGACCAAAATACAACTAAAATGGAATTTTAGCCAAAAGACTATGACTAAAACGAAATCGAAATTTGATGTAAAAATTAACACTGCGCTACCACATAAGAATAAGTAGGGGATATCTACTAAGCTGCTGGAAAAAAAAATAAGAAAATGGCTTTTCTTATTAAGAAATAAAATATATTTGATGTTGGTAATATATTCAGGCAATATGTGCAATGACATTACAGCCAATACAGTTTACTGTTTTTTGGGCTTTTTATATTTTAAAGTTGCACTTCTGTTTGTCAAAAAGCAATATTTTTGTTTTGCTTCTGAAACTTGGTTTTATTTATAAAGACGTTCTATATCACAACGGCTAAATCTGTGTGTGTAGTGCGTGTTCAAACTTTAACACCATAAATAACACGTTATTAGATTTTTAGTCCAGGAGTATAATGAGTTTGACAATTCTGGAGCAATGCTTAAATAATGCATTACAATTTAAATAAACCCATTTGATTTTAGTCGACTAAAATGTACTGGAGAGTTTAGTCAACAAAAATACAACTAAAACAATTCAGATGACGAAACTAAAATGGCATTTTAGTCAAAATACTATGACTAAATCGAAATTTGATGTTAAAATTAACTCTGGAAGAGTATATTGCGTAAGAAATTCATACCCTCTAGGCAATCAAAGTACTAAAGATGAAATTTAAAAAATAGCTCTTCTCCTGGAGTTTAGTACCTGCCAATACTACTAACGCATTTTTTTTTATATTTTTTTTTTTTATACAGAGCCTGAATGGAATAAGGTCTATGAACATTTGGGAAATCATGATGACACATTGAAGCCCTTCATATGTAGCACGTGCAACCAAAGATTCTTTAAAGAGTTGGTATTTTTTTTTAAATGTTTGTTTTACAGGTTATTGTAATAGTGTGTACTATAAAGATTTTTTTCAACTCATTCTGGATTTGAAAATATATATACTATCACCTTCAATTATAGTGGTACTGAATCTGCAGCTTGTCCCAAAAGCAGTGTATAAAAAGTCTGCACACCCCTGTTAAAATGTCAGGTTTCTGTGATCTAAAATGATTTATCTTTGTCTCGTGTGTTTTTTTTTTTTTTTTACAACTTTATTGTGACCTATAAACTGTACACCTCGAACAACAAACTGAGTTTTTTTTTAGGTGGAGGGAAGTAAAAATAAACTAAAATAATATAGTTGCATAAGTGTGCACACCCTTAAACTAATACATTGTTGAAGCACCTTTTGATTTTATTACAGCACTCAGTCTTTTTGGGTATGAGTCTATCAGCATGCCACATCTTGACTTGGCAATATTTGGCCACTCCTCTTTGCAAAAACACTCCAAATCTGTCAGATTGTGAGGGCATCTTCCGTGCACAGCCCTCTTCAGATCACCGCACAGTAGGGTTGTCCCGATACCGATACTAGTATCGGCACCGATACCAAGCATTTGCCCGAGTACTTGTACTCGGGCAAATGCTCCCGATACTTCACCCGATACCTGGATAGTCAGCGGTGATCGGTGAGTGGGGGAGTTACAAGCTTGTCCTCCCCCCTTTCAGCTGCTTTAGTTAAATCTATACAGCGGTGATTGTGGCTTGTAACTCCCCCACACACGATCACCGCTGACTGTCACCTCATCCTTCTCCAGTCCCCCTCCATGCCTCCTCCGTTCTGTTGTCCCACTCCTTTCTTCCTCTGTGTCCCCCTCCGTTCTGCTGCTGTCCCCCTCCGTTCTGCTGTCCCCCTACTTTCTTCCTCTGTGTCCCCCGCCGTTCTGTTGCTGTCCCCCTCCGCTCTGCTGTCCCCCTCCCAGTTTTCCTCCGTGTCCCCCTTCGTTCTGCTGTACCTCTCCATGTCCTCCTCCTTCCTCTATTGTATGGACAGAGTCAGCTGACTGTCCATTCACATAACTGAAACATTGTAACCTCCTCTGATTACGATGTCTCAGTTTATGAATGGAGAGGAGCCGCTGTCTTCTCTCCATTCATTTTCAGTGCAGCTGAGGCTGCAGAGAAAGGAACTGGGGAATCTCTATCCTCGGTCTCTTTCTCTGTCTCAAGGGGGAGATTTCAGGGGTCTATTAAGACCCCTGATATCTCACAAAGCCCCCCAACAGGGCTGAGTAAAAAAAAAAAAAAAGTTTTGCAATAAATAATAAAAAAAAAATATTAAAAAAAAAATAAAAATAAAATTAAAATAAAAAACACAGACACCATCCACCCCCTCCCGTCCTCCCTAAAAAAAAAAAAAAAAAAAAAAAAAAAAAAAAGCATTGTAAAAAAACAAAAAAAGTATCGGTACTTGTACTCGGTCTTAAAAAAGTGGTATCGGGACAACCCTACCCCACAGATTTTCAATCATACTCAGGTCTGGGCCATTCCAAAACTTGAATGTTCTTCTGTTGAAGCCATTCCTCTGTTGATTTGGATGTGTGCTTTGGGTCGTTGTCAAGCTGAAAGATGAAGTTCCTCTTCGTGTTTAGCTTTCTAGCAGAAGGCTGAAGGTTTTGTGCCAATATTGACTGGTATTTGGAACTGTTCATAATTCCCTCTACCTTGACTAAGGCCCATGTTCCAGCTGAAGAAAAACAGCCCCAAAGCATGATGCTGTCACCACCATGCTTCACTCTAGGTATGGTGTTCTTTTGGTGATGTGCAGTGTTGTTTTTTTCGCCAAACATCTTTTGCAATTATTGCCAAAAAGTTCAACCTTGGTTTCACCAGACCATAACACATTTTCCCACTTGCTTTTGGGAGACTTCAGATGTGTTTTTGCAAAATTTAGCTGGGTTTGGATGTTTTTCTTCGTAAGAAAAGGCTTCCATCTTGCCACTCTGTCCCATAGCCCAGACAGATGAAGAATACAGGAGATTGTTGTCACATGTACCACACAGCCAGTACTTGCCAGATATTCCAGCAGCTCCTTTAATGTTGCTGTAGGCCTCTTGTCAGCCCCCTGACCAGTTTTCTTCTCGTCTTTTCATCAATTTTGGAGGGCTGTCCAGTTCTTAGTAATGTCACTGTTGTGCCATATTTTCTTGATTTGATGACTGTCTTCACTGTGTTCCATGGTATATCTAATGCCTTGGAAATTCTTTTGTACCATTTCCCAACTGATGCCTTTTAAAAAAAAAAAAAAAAAAAAAAAAAAAAAGTTCTGAAATTATTTACCTTTTGTCTCATTTTTTTACATCACAGAAACCTGACATTTTAACAGGGGTGTGTAGACTTTTATATCCACTGTATGTACATCATACATACCGTATATACTCGAGTATAAGTCGAGGCCCTAATTTACCACAAAAAATGGGAAAAACTTATTGACCCGAGTATAAGACGAGGGTGAGAAATGCACAGCTACTGTAAGTGGAAAAGAGGGTCAACAGTGCCCATTTGCAGCCTCACTGTGCCCATTTGCATGCCTCACTGTGCCCATTTGCAGCCATAGGTTCCCCGAACGTCAAACTCGGTAGTTAAGGGTTCCTAGATGCCCCCTAGCTGCAGCCAAAATTTGGGGTCTCTGAACCCAAAGTGTCCCGAAATGACATTGCTGCAGATGGACACAGTTGACCGACTTTGGGGCCCCGTATCTCGGGGCCACTTAATGGTAGGAACCCCAAATTTGGTGTGCAAACCCCTGAGATACAGGGCCCCAAAAATTGGTTCAGAAAATGTCAAGCACTTTTCTGCAGCAGAGAATGACATTTTCCGAACCTATTTTGGGGCCCCGTATCTCGGGGCCACTTGGTGCTAGGAACACCAGCTTTGGATATGTTATGGTACCAGTTCCACTGGGTTTGCACAACAAAATTGGGGTTCCTAGCACCAAGTGGCCCTGAGATACGGGGCCCCAAATTCGGTTCAGAAAATGTCAAGCACTTTTCTGCAGCAGAGAATGACATTTTCCGAACCGATTTTGGGGCCCCGTATCTCAGGGCCACTTGGTGCTAGGAACTCCAGCTTTGGATATGTTGTGGTAATAGTTCAACTGGGTTTGCACACTAAATTTGGGGTTCCTAGCACCAAGTGGCCCTGAGATACGGGGCCTCAAAGTCGGTTCGGAAAATGAAATTTTTTGCTGCAGAAAAGTGCTCGACTCGAGTATAAGTCGAGGGGGGCACTTTCAGCACAATAAATGTGCTGAAAAACTTGACTTATATTCGAGTATATACGGTATGTATATCCAAGCCTTCTCTCCACCAGCGATGCATAGTATGCACTCCCCACCTTCACTCTGTTGCCAGGGCTGTGGATTCAGTAATGAAAAAATAAATTTGTATTTTTGATGCTACAATTTTGCTTTAATTGTGTACATGCAAACTACCCTGAATTTTTCTTCAGGGTTAGGTGGCATGCTTAATTCTGTCCTTCAGACTTTAGGGAGGTAGACTCTGGCCATTGGCAGTAGAAATAGTTATCAAGTCATTGGGAGTAAACAATGCATCTTTAGCATTAGGGAGAGGAATAGTGCACAATGGAAGAAATAGTGCACCATCGTGGGTGTCATTGGAAGGAATAGTGCGCCATCATTGGTGTCAATTGTAGAAATAATAGCGCACTATCATTGGTGTCAGTGGAAGGAATAGTTCCCCATCGTTGGTGTCACAGTGGGGGAGGTATAGTGTGCCATCGTCGATGTCATTGGGACCATTGTTAGTATCATTGGGATAAATGGTGCCCTGTTGTTGATGTCAGTAACAATATTTTTGTGTACTGTTACCTGATCATCTAGCAGGTAGAAGATCAAAACAATTTTGTTTTCCTAGAAATAAACATGAGAACTCTACTAGACAATCCAAACAATAATTATATCTAATCCTGGCCCTTATGGGAACTTGGGCACGGTTTTTGCCAAGGGAGAAGCTTGAATGGTAATTTCACATGACAGTATTTTTAGAATTTGTTGCAAAATAATCCTCAGTACAGCAAGACTTCTTGTATTGTAAATATACTTCATCCATATTACTTGCTACGTGATTTCACAGACAGACATCTTAAGTTAAAACTAGGTGTTGAAAGAGAAAAGTGCCAAAAGCAGAATTTATGCAGTCCAGGACTAGTTTTATAACATAAAAAAACGTGTTTCAGAGCTATCAAGGCTACAAATGACACATTATCACATTATTATAAGTATTTAGTATTGAGTGGTGTAGGATATTGAGCGTAAATACCTGGTCATGTACAGATAGGAAAGACTAAAAAAATATAGCTACAACGAAAAAAAATTATTATGGTATATAAAAACATGAACAGTATATCAAATTAAAAAAAAAATCATAGATTAGATCTAAAAAGGACAATCACACTCATGTCAGAGCTATAGATAAAACACAGTTTTTAAAAGGGCACTGTAAATCCTATAGCTACATACATAGTTACATAGTAAAAAAAAAAGATGTGGAACCATTGAGTGGAGTATACAGGTTAGCTGGTGTTCTGCCAGGGACTCCCTTACAGGAGTTTGGGCTACTCCCAGTTCACTCAGGAGAGACCAGGCTGGGGTGCCAATGCAGGAGAGACCAGGCTGGGGTGCCAATGCAGGAGAGACCAGGCTGGGGTGCCAATGCAGGAGAGACCAGGCTGGGGTGCCAATGCAGGAGAGACCAGGCTGGGGTGCCAATGCAGGAGAGACCAGGCTGGGGTGCCAATGCAGGAGAGACCAGGCTGGGGTGCCAATGCAGGAGAGACCAGGCTGGGGTGCCAATGCAGGAGAGACCAGGCTGGGGTGCCAATGCAGGAGAGACCAGGCTGGGGTGCCAATGCAGGAGAGACCAGGCTGGGGTGCCAATGCAGGGGAGACCAGGCTGGGGTGCCAATGCAGGGGAGACCAGGCTGGGGTGCCAATGCAGGGGAGACCAGGCTGGGGTGCCAATGCAGGGGAGACCAGGCTGGGGTGCCAATGCAGGGGAGACCAGGCTGGGGTGCCAATGCAGGGACTTTGGCTGTTTGGACTGCAGGTGTAATGTAGACCAGGTAAGATGCAGTGGAAACTTTGGCTGTGGGTGCACAGCATAGGCTGTATTGAAACAACTTTCTAAGTGGAGGAATGTTTGATATTATGCTTGAGCAGTGACTGCATGTCTCATTCAAGTTTAAATAGAAGAAGCAGTCACTTGATGCATCATGTGACGCATGATGTGGATAGAACCCGGAAATGCCCATGACCACTGGGGGTGGATGAAGGTGACACTTGTATAAAATGATTGAGGTAAAATGATAAAAGACCGTAGAGGAAATTATGTGTATAAAAACCATGAAAGAGCCTGAAAGAGGGCATGATTGTTCCATGATTGTAATTCTCTTTTTTTTTTGGCCTATGCTTAATGGTGCATATTTTACTTCTATCATTTATTAACCATATACAAGTGTATGATGCATGATTTTCAGGCATTTTCAATTCTGAAGTTATTTTTTGACGTTTGATCAGTGTTACTTTTATAATCTATATCAATACTTGTTTATATAAATTTTATAGCTATTTTTTTTTTTTTTTAATCATCTTCCCATATTTCTGTAATTGACGGCATAGACGGATTGAAATTTGTAGTGGTACACCGAAATTAAAATTCTGGACTGAAAACAAAAATTCAAAGTGCACTTGGCCGAAAACCGAAATGGATCGTTTTTAAAAAAAATATATTTTTTTTAATATAATTGTATTCAACCTTTTAATAGTTTTTGAAAGCTCAAGAAATGCATCCCTCTAAATTCTTTGTATGTCTTCACACTGGCCCATTGCACTTCTTGTTTGCAGAATTTTTGGTGCATATTTGGTCAGTTACAAAAATGCACCTCCCCATTGTAATGTATTGAAAAACGCAACAAAAACACAGTGTTGCGTTTTTGATGCAGTTTTTGAGTCACATGACCTATGAAAAATGCACTGTAAATATGGTAAAATTGCGCACATTTTTCCGCGCCCATTATGAGCACTTTTTTTTTTTTTCTATCGGCAGAGTGCTGATGACCAGTTCAGCAAGGACTTACCAAATTTTGTCAGTGTGTGGCTGTCCCTGCTCGACTAAAGTTGATTGTTTGATCCACTTTTGTCAAAGGGATGTGCTGGAAAACTTTTTGCGACTGATCGGTGTATTTTGACAGTGGTGTGTTCTGGTATAAGAATAGTGTCCCATCGGGGGGGGGGAGGGTATTTGTGTGGATAGAGGAATCTGTTTGATTTTTCTTCTTGGGATTTTTTCTTTTTTTTTATCTCACTGGCTGAATGAAAAAAATAAATAAAATACCAACCATGTGTGGCAAGCTTTACTAATTTTATTTCAATGTACAGACTCGCATACAGGAAAATATTTGATTGTTATTGAACATCTTATGAATCATTTTAGTGCTATAATGGGTGCTAAAACCTTGACAAAACAAATTAAGCCAGCTCTCCAGCTTAATGCAATAGATTCTTTTAAGAAGGAAGGATTGCCGTGGTCTCCAAACTGCGGTCCATTGCTTGCCTTTATCTGGCTCATGAGGCACTATTCCTTCCACTGACACCAACAATGGAGCATAACTTCTTCCACTGGCAACAAAAATGGGACACTATTCCTCCCACTGACGCCAACTATTTCTCCCTCTAATACCAAAGGTCAGGCATTGTTTACTCCCACTGGGCACAGTCCTGCCCCTTTAACCACTTGCTTACTGGGCACTTAAACCCCCCTCCTGCCCAGACCAATTTTCAGCTTTCAGCGCTGTCGCACTTTGAATGACAATTGCGCGGTCATACAACACTGTACCCAAATGAAATTTTTATCATTTTTTTTTCCCACAAATAGAGCTTTCTTTTGGTGGTATTTGATCACCTCTGGGTTTTTTATTTTTTGCGCTATAAATGAAAAAAGACCGAAAATTTTGAAAAAAAACGCATTTTTCTTAGTTTATGTGATAAAATTTTGCAAATTATTAATTTTTCTTCAGAAATTTTGGCCACAATTTATACTACTACATATCTTTGGTAAAAATAACCCAAATTAGTGGATATTATTTGGTCTGTGTGAAAGTTAGAGAGTCTACAAGCTGTGGTGCAAATCATAAAAAATTGATCATACCTGATGTACTGGTGGCCTATCTCATTTCTTGTGACCCGAACAAGCCAGGAAAGTACAAATACCCCCCAAATGACCCCTTTTTTGAAAGTAGACATTCCCAGGTATTTAGTAAGATGCATTGTGAGGTTTTTGATGTTGTCATTTTTTTCCCACAATTCTTTGCAAAATGAAGATTTTTTTTTTTTTCCACAAAATTGTCATTGTAATAGGTTATTTCTCTCACATGGCATGTGTATACCACAAATGACTCCACAAAATACATTCTGCTACTCCTCCTGAGTATTTCGATACCAAATGTGTGAGACTTTTACACAGCCTGGCCACATACAGAGGCCCAATATTGAAATAGCACCATCAGGCGTTCTAGGAGCATAAATTACACATCTCATTTCTCAACCACCTATTACACTTTTGAAGGCCCTGGAGCACCAGGACAATGGAAACGCCCACAAAGTGACCCCATTTTGGAAAGCTAACACCCCAACGTATAATCTATGAGGCATAATGAGTCTTTTGAACGGTTCATTTTTTTCAAAAAGTTTTTGGAAAATGTGGAAAAAAAATGAACGCATTTTTTTACGCAAAGTTGCGCATTTGTAAGATTGTAAGATATTTCCAACACATAGCATGTACATAGCAAAAATGACACCCCAAAATACATTCTGCTACTCCTGAGTACGGCGATACCACATGTGTGAGACTTTTACACAGCCTGGCCACATACAGAGGCCCAACATGCAAGGAACACCATCAGGTGTTCTAGGGACACATAGCATTCACATACCAAGAATTACACCCCAAAATACATTATGCTGAGCAAAGAGTAAACAAAAGATTACCTGTAGTTGTAGTAGCGCAGTTGTACACAGGAGGATAGCACTGGTCCAGGCAGCAGACAGGGACTTGGTCAGCAAAAGCAAACGCAATCTTCCAGGCAACAGACAGGAATACTGTCCATAGTCAGTACAGGCAGCAGGCAGGGATACTGTCCATATATAGTCCAGGGTCAGTGCAGGCAGAGATTGTCAGCAGTGCCAATATATTGGTCCTGGTAGTAGGCAGGTCCATGTGGTGTGGTCAGTAAATGCGACAGGCAGAGGCATGATGGCATAGGTCTTGCAGGCAGAAGTAGGGCCTCGTTCAGGACAGAATGGGGACAGGGGTAGAGGCTTCTCCCACCCAAATCTCTTTGAAGCCTCCGAGTCTCCAGACCCTAATCTAGGAATGAGAAAACAAATGAAATTGTTTTCTTCATCCAGAAAAACAATTCTGGAGCCCCTCACATATGTGAGACCCCTGTGTTCTGAATCCCACTAGTCCACTGGCAGGGTACAAGATCAGTCCAAGAGGCAGGCAAGAGGCATGGTCAAACAGACCAGGGTCGGTTCCAGATCAGGCAGAGGTATGTACAGAATCGGTAGGCAGAAGCGTGGTCGAATAACAGTCCAGGGTCAGTTCCAGATCAGGCAGAGGCATAAGGGGTGTGAAGGCAGGAAGTGAGTGTTATGTTTACCATACTTCACTAATAATTTAGTGAAGTATGGTAACGGCGGAAACAGTCAACTATGCAGAGACCTGGTTGGGAAGGACATTGGGCACAATGATAAGTGGTGTCTCTTCTCACCCCTCGTTTGGAGCACACCCGGCATTTTTTTTGTCGTTTTTGGCCTGTTGGTCTGGGAGGGATTTTATCGGGAAAGTGGCGTTCAGAGAGTCTACTAATTACATCGGATCTAATGTTTTCTGGTGGGCCGTTCGGGTATATAAGGGCAGTGGAAGGAAGGGTTTGGGTCTGTCGGTGGAGTTGCGATAAATTACATAGGTGTTGTAAATGGCCAAATTAAATAAATAAATCAAAACTTTTTTGTACCACTGGTATGTTCTTCTGGTGGAAAGGTAGGGCTCGAGCATCTGGTCGTTGAAGTCGACACCCCCCATATACATGTTGTATTCATAGATACACGTCGGCTTTTGAATTGGGCCATTCCTCCTGCTGATCTCAACAAATGTGTTGTTGTGGATTGAAGAAAGCATGTAGACGTCCCTTCTGTCCCTCCACTTCACAGCCAGAATTTCCTCATTCCGTAAGCTCGCCGCCTCCCCTCTTCTTAACTTTTTGTTGACGAGGCTTTGAGCAAAGCCCTTCCGATTCGTCCTCACGGTGCCGCATGCTGGAGTCTTCTTTCTATGAAGGTTTTGGAACAGGGGCAGACTAGAATAAAAATTGTCCACATATAGATGGTAGCCTTTCTCCAGAAGTGGGTTTATGAGTTCCCAAACAACTTTCCCACTCGATCTGATATATTCTGGGCAATTAGGGGGATGTAGCTGGGTGTCCTTCCCTTCGTATACCATGAAGGCATAGGTATACCCTGTAGCACGATTGCATAATTTGTACATCTTCACCCCATAGCGGGCCCTTTTGGTGGGAATAAATTGTTTTAAGCCCAGCCTGCCAGAAAATTTGATAAGGGACTCATCCACACATATGTGTTGTCCTGGGGGAAGATTTCTGAAAAATAATTTATTAGGGGCCGAATTTTAAAAAGCTTGTCAAAATTTGGGTGATTTCGGGGAGGGCACTGGGTATTGTCGTTATAGTGAAGGAATCTCATAATCATGTGATAACTGGTCCTGGGCATTATTGAGGAAAAGATGGGCATGTGGTAGATGGGGAGGGTAGACCAATACGAACGTATTTGATTTTTTCTGTTTAGTCCCATACAGAACGTGAGGCCCAAAAAAATTTTAAACTCCTCCACTGTTAGGGCTCTCCATTCGTAGGGACGGGCATAAGAGGACGTTGGGTTGCTTGCAATAAATTGTTGGGCATATAGGTTGCACTGGGCAACAATAGATGCAAGCATGTCCTCAGTAAAAATAAGGTGGAAAAAGTCTATCGGGGAAAAATTTTCTGTGTCCACCTGGACTCCTGGCTGGGCAGTGAAAGGGGGAACGTTAGCTTCCCCTGAATTGGGTGGCAGCCACAAGGGGTTTTGAAGGGAATAGGGAAGGCTGGCATGGGACCTAACCCTTTGGGCCTGAGGTGACACCCCACTGGTACGTGGCCTTTGCCGAGGTACTGCGGTGCTGGTGGATGGCACCGCGGTGCTGGTGGATGGCACCGCGGTGCTGGTGGATGGCACTGCCTCCTCACCAGTACGCCTTCGTCTGGCGGGCGGACTCTCATCCTCCTCCTCTGAGGCTGTCAGTGTACCACTGGTTAGGACAGGCTCGTAGTCCACGTCAGACTCAGAGTCGGAAAATGAGGAGGAATCAGAAGCGGCGAGCTCCCCGTTGCTCTCGTCGCCCGCAAGAATACTGTACGCCTCCTCAGCTGAATATACTCTTCTAGCCATTGTTGGTGATGACAGAAGGCACTGATGACAAGTGACACTGATGATAGCTGGCACTCTTACGTGGCACTGGTGACACTGATAACAGATGGCACGTGCACTGACGAGTGGTACTGACAGATGGTATTGACAGGTGGCACTGACGGCAGGTGGCACTGGCAGATCTGACTGACAGAGGCACTGGCAGATGGCACTGGCAGGTGGCACTGGCAGGTGGCACTGGCAGATGGCACAGGCAGATGGCACAGGCAGATGGCACAGGCAGATGGCACAGGCAGATGGCACAGGCAGATGGGACTGGCAGATGGCACAGGCAGATGGGACTGGCAGATGGCACAGGCAGATGGGACTGGCAGATCGCACTGGCAGATGGCACGGGCAGATCTGACTGACAGATGGGAATGACAGATGGGACTGACAGAGGCACTGGCACTGTCAGATGGCACGGGCAAATGGCACTGTCAGATGGCACGGGCAGATGGCACGGGCAGATCTGACTGACAGATGGGACTGACAGAGGTACTGGCACTGGCAGATGGCACTGGCACTGGCAGATGGCACTGGCAGATGGCTGATATGTTGGCACAGTGTATGTGTTTTACTCACAGTAACTCAAGTGTAAGCCTCTCTCAGTAACACAGATCGCTCTCCCTCCTCACACGCTGTCTCTGTGTGAGGAGGGAGAGCCGGCAATGAGAGATGATCTCATATGTTTACATTTGAGATCATCTCTCATTGGCAGAGCGATCGCGCTGAAAACGGCCGGTATGATTGGCCGTTTTCAGCGATCTGTGACTGGCTGTGTCCAAGGGACACGGCCAGCACAAAACTTCCCCGATGCACTCCCGCGGGAGCGCGCAACGCGGAAGTAAACAGGAGGACGTCTTTCGGCTATAGCGCGGGCGCGAAGTGGTTAAAGTCTGAATGACCGTAAATTGTCCCCTTTCTTAAAGTGGAGTTTCGCCTCCACAGTAAAAAAATTTAAGTCAGCAGCTACACATACTGTAGCTGCTGACTTTTAATATTGGGACATCCATCTGTCCTGGAATCCAGCGATGTTGGCTCCCCAGCCAATGTTTCCATCTGCTCTCAGGTGCTGCCACCGCCATTCGTGGTAAGGGAAACCAGCAGTAAAGACTTTCAGCTTCACAGACTGTTCCCTGCTGTGCATACAGGAAGCACGCTGCGTTTTCTGAATGGCCCAAGGAGGAGCAGGGCCCCACTTCTGAGTGATCTGGCCGTGGTGAGATCTCTCGCAATTGGGGACGGGTACCTGTCAAAAAGGTGCCAAATGTGGCACCGGAGGGGGGGAGGAAGCAGAGCTTTCACTTTTGGGTGGAACTCCACTTTAAGAAAGTTTGGAGACCCCTGCTTTAGATGCTCAGTGTTTACAGCTGTGTTCTGTTTGTTACATTAGTTGTCTCTTGCATATTGTACACATGACATGCCAGCTGACAAGTTTATGAAAAATTTTGTTGTTATAGAGTACAGCTCAAGGCCCACTCATCAAAGCACAAAAAACATCGACTTTTCCAGTGTCTGTTATGTGATCAAAGATTCAAGAGCACTCATCAAATGAACAGACACAAGAAACGGTTTCATCATAAAGAAAATAATGGAGATTGTAACAATGGAAAGGTGACATCTGGAAGCCACAACAGCACATTTGTTCAAGAAAAATCAGTCAATCCACAAATCATTCCCAAACGAGAATTTGCCTGTGACATCTGCGAAAGGTAAGCATTCTTCTGCAATAAAGTGTACCTATGTGCCCACTCGCAGCCCTTTCCACCATGTAAACTGAGCTGCTCATGCACAGCTCAATTCCCCCTTCAGTGTGCTGGGATGACTAATGCCGCGTACACACGGTCGGACTTTCCGGCATACTTGGTCCGGCGGACCAGAGTGTGCCGGACAATCCGCCCGTGTGTGGGCGGCGGCGGACTTTTCCGGCGGACTTCTTCCCAAAAGCCCGCCAGACCTAGATTTGAAGAAAGTTTCAAATCTTTCCGTCGGACTCCGTTTCGGGCGGAAAGTCCGCTCGTGTGTGTGCTGGTCCGACGGAAAGCCCGCTCGTGTGTAGGCTGGTCCGACAGACCAAATACGACACGAGGGCAGGGTATTGCATCTCGCGCTCGCTGCAATAGGAAAAACAAATCTTCCTATTGCGGCGACCGCTGGGCATACCAGGCCCTTAGGTCTGGTATGGATTATAAAGGGAACCCCGCTACGCCGAAAAAACGGCGTGGGGTCCCCCTAAAATCCATACCAGACCCCGATCCGAGCACGCAGCCTGGCCGGTCAGGAAAGGGGGTGGGGACGAGCGAGCGCCCCCCCCTCCTGAACCGTACCAGGCCGCATGCCCTCAACATGGGGGGTGGGTGCTCTGGGGGAGGGGGGCGCCTTACGGTGCCCCCCCACCACAAAGCACCTTGTCCCCATGTTGATGAGGACAAGGGCCTCTTCCCGACAACCCTGGCCGTTGGTTGTCGGGGTCTGCGGGCGGGGGCTTATCGGAATCTGGGAGCCCCCTTTAATAAGGGGACCCCCAGATCCCGGCCCCCCACCCTATGTAAATGAGTATGGGGTACATGGTACCCCTACCCATTTACCTAGGAAAAAAGTGTAAGTAATAAAACACACTACACAGGTTTTTAAAATATTTTATTAAACAGCTCCGGGGGGGGGGATCTTCCTCCGGCTTCGGGGGTCCCTCCGCTTCATCTTCTCCCGGCGTCCGGTTGGTTCTTCTCCGCTCTCCGGCCTCTTCTCCCGGTGTCCCAGGTCTTCGGCCGGCCCCTCCGCCGTCTTCATGTAGCTCTATTGCCAGCGGAGGTCCGGACTTCTGGGCTTCTTGTCTTCTTGTCTTCTTGTCTTCTCTTCTCTTCTCTTCCCCCAGATGTTGACACGACGCTCTCTCCGGCTGGACTGGTCTCTGAGGGCTGCGTTGTGACTTATATAGGCGGAGACCCCGCCCCCATATGATGTCACAGTCCCTGGGCATGCTGGGACTGTGACGTTTTAGGGGGCGTGGTCAACCACGCCCCCTAAAACGTCACAGTCCCAGCATGCCCAGGGACTGTGACATCATATGGGGGCGGGGTCTCCGCCTATATAAGTCACAACGCAGCCCTCAGAGACCAGTCCAGCCGGAGAGAGCGTCGTGTCAACATCTGGGGGAAGAGAAGAGAAGACAAGAAGCCCAGAAGCCCAGAAGTCCGGACCTCCGCTGGCAATAGAGCTACATGAAGACGGCGGAGGGGCCGGCCGAAGACCTGGGACACCGGGAGAAGAGGCCGGAGAGCGGAGAAGAACCAACCGGACGCCGGGAGAAGATGAAGCGGAGGGACCCCCGAAGCCGGAGGAAGATCCCCCCCCCGGAGCTGTTTAACCACTTGAGCCCCGGACCATTATGCTGCCTAAGGACCAGAGGTCTTTTTCCAATTTGGCACTGCGTCGCTTTAACTGCTAATTGCGCAGTCATGCAATGCTGTACCCAAACGAAATTTGCGTCCTTTTCTTCCCACAAATAGAGCTTTCTTTTGATGGTATTTGATCACCTCTGCGGTTTTTATTTTTTGCGCTATAAATGGAAAAAGACCGAAAATTTTGAAAAAAAATGATATTTTCTACTTTTTGTTATAAAAAAAATCCAATAAACTCAATTTTAGTCATACATTTAGGCCAAAATGTATTCGGCCACATGTTTTTGGTAAAAAAAATGTCAATAAGCGTATATTTATTGGTTTGCGCAAAAGTTATAGCGTCTACAAACTAGGGTACATTTTCTGTAATTTACACAGCTTTTAGTTTATGACTGCCTATGTCATTTCTTGAGGTGCTAAAATGGCAGGGCAGTACAAAACCCCCCCAAATGACCCCATTGTGGAAAGTAGACACCCCAAGGAAATTGCTGAGAGGCATGTTGAACCCATTGAATATTTATTTTTTTTGTCCCAAGTGATTGAATAATGACAAAAAAAAAAAAAAAAAAAAATATTTACAAAAAGTTGTCACTAAATGATATATTGCTCACACAGGCCATGGGCCTATGTGGAATTGCACCCCAAAATACATTCTGCTGCTTCTCCTGAATATGGGGATACCACATGTGTGGGACTTTTTGGGAGCCTAGCCGCGTACGGGGCCCCGAAATCCAATCACCGCCTTCAGGATTTCTAAGGGCGTAAATTTATGATTTCACTCTTTACTGCCTATCACAGTTTCGGAGGCCATGGAATGCCCAGGTGGCACAAAACCCCCCCAAATGACCCCATTTTGGAAAGTAGACACCCCAAGCTATTTGCTGAGAGGCATGGTGAGTATTTTGCAGCTCTCATTTGTTTTTGAAAATGAAGAAAGACAAGAAAAAACTTTTTTTTTTTTCTTTTTTCAATTTTCAAAACTTTGTGACAAAAAGTGAGGTCTGCAAAATACTCACTATACCTCTCATCAAATAGCTTGGGGTGTCTACTTTCCAAAATGGGGTCATTTGAGGGGGGTTTGTGCCACCTGGGCATTCCATGGTCTCCGAAACTGTGATAAGCAGTCAAGAGAGAAATCAAAAATTCACGCCCTTAGAAAGCCTGAAGGCGGTGCTTGGTTTTCGGGGTTCCGTACGCGGCTAGGCTCCCAAAAAGTCTCACACATGTGGTATCCCCGTACTCAGGAGAAGCAGCAGAATGTATTTTGGGGTATAATTTCACATATTCCCATAGCATGTTTGAGCAATATATCATTTAGTGACAATTTTGTGCAAAAAAAAAAAAAAAATTGTCTCTTTCCCGCAACTTGTGTCGCAATATAAAATATTCCATGGACTCGACATGCCTCTCAGCAAATAGCTTGGGGTGTCTACTTTCCAAAATGGGGTCATTTGGGGGGGTTTTGAACTGTCCTGGCATTTTATGCACAACATTTAGAAGCTTATGTCACACATCACCCACTCTTCTAACCACTTGAAGACAAAGCCCTTTCTGACACTTATTGTTTACATGAAAAAGTTTTTTTTTTTTGCAAGAAAATTACTTTGAACCCCCAAACATTATATATTTTTTTAAAGCAAATGCCCTACAGATTAAAATGGTGGGTGTTTCATTTTTTTTTTTTCACACAATATTTGCGCAGCGATTTTTCAAACGCATTTTTGGGGGAAAAAACACACTTTTTTAAATTTTAATGCACTAAAACACACTATATTGCCCAAATGTTTGATGAAATAAAAAAGATGATCTTAGGCCGAGTACATGGATACCAAACATGACATGCTTTACAATTGCGCACAAACGTGCAGTGGCAACAAAATAAATACATTTTTAAAAGCCTTTAAAAGCCTTTACAGGTTACCACTTTAGATTTACAGAGGAGGTCTACTGCAAAAATGACTGCCCTCGATCTAACCTTCGCGGTGATACCTCACATGCATGGTGCAATTGCTGTTTACATTTGACGCCAGACCGCCGCTTGCGTTCGCCTTAGTGCGAGAGCAGGGGGCGACAGGGGTGCTTTTTTTTTTTTTTTTTCTTATTTTTTTGCTTTTTTATCTTATTTTTAAACTGTTCCTTTCATTTTTATTTTTTTTTAATCATTTTTATTGTTATCTCGGGGAATGTAAATATCCCCTATGATAGCAATAGGTAGTGACAGGTACTCTTTTTTGAAAAAATTGGGGTCTATTAGACCCTAGATCTCTCCTCTGCCCTCAAAGCATCTGACCACACCAAGATCGGTGTGATAAAATGCTTCCCCAATTTCCCAATGGCGCTATTTACATCCAGCGAAATCTAAGTCATAAAATGCTCGTAGCTTCCGGTTTCTTAGGCCATAGAGATGTTTGGAGCCACTCTGGTCTCTGATCAGCTCTATGGTCAGCTGGCTGAATCACCGGCTGCATTCTCAGGTTCCCTGTTGAGACAGGAGAGCCAGAGAAAAACACGGAAGACGGTGGGGGGGGGGGGGGGCATTCCCTCCCACGGCTTGTAAAAGCAGTCTAGAGGCTAATTAGCCGCTAGGATTGCTTTTACATGAAAGCCGACCGCTGGCTGAAAAGAATGATACCAAGATGATACCTAAACCTGCAGGCATCATTCTGGTATAACCACTCAAAGTTGTGAATGGCGTACCTGAAGACAAAAAAGTGGTTAACAATAAAGCACAGTAAACGGTAAAGTATAAAAAATTGCATACCTGAAAAGCAAACATGATAAAGCATAATAACAATAAAACATTGCAGAATAGAATACAGTAAAAAAGAGCAGAACAATAGAGAGAATAGAGAGAGAGAGAACAATAAAACGACAACTATTTTTTTTTATTTTATATATATATATATATTTTTCTTTTTTTTTTTTACACTTTTTTTGTAACTAACTTTTATAACTGTAACCGGTTCCAGGTTCGGGTCTCTCAAAATGCGATGGCATCTTGGGAGACCCTGTGAAAGTGTGCCTAGTCTGTGCAATGCTGTACCCTACGCTAATACTCAACTAGTGTATGGTAGCGTTCAAAACATTCACCAATGCAAAGACCAGGATTGTCAGGACAGGAGGGACAATAATAGCGGGTGTCACGCCTATATCCGCGCTAGCTGCAGACACAATATCTTTTTTGGGGGCGTTCGCTGGGTAGGGGTACTCGGGAGGACATAAAGAAAATGCCTCTCATGCAGCCGACTGCATTTGGTTGGGGATGTGAATGGGGGAAGTACGGGCGCTGCAGAAGCGGTGGGTTCCCAATTAGGATTGGCGAATGCAGTAGGAAGGGCACTATGGGCACGACGGGCCTGTGTTTGTCTTTCTGGTGGCAGCGGGACACTACTTGTGCTTGCCACCTCACCAGCTTGAACTGCACTTATGGGACTCGCCACGTCACCAAGTGTTACTGCAGTGCTGGTTTGACTACGACCGGGGTGTACTAGGCCGCTGGCGCTTGCCAGTTCACCAAAACGCTACCAAAAAATCTGTTAGCGATCGCAGGGATCAGGCCTGACTCTGCGAACGCTGCAGTTATGCGTTTTAGTCTTTTGTAAGTGACAGTGATCGATCGATACTGCACTTGGGTGGGCTGGGCTGGGCCGGGCGGAGGGGCAAAACGCAGGTGCTAGCAGGTATCTGGGCTGATCCCACTAACACTGCGTTTGTGAGAACCCTAAACTGCTGGGGATGCTAGTATAGATCTGATCGGATCAGATATTGATCCGTTCAGATACTATACCACTAAGGGTGGTGTATGGTGCGTGCGTGGGTGTTAGCGGTACTGGCGCTAACCTGACGCTGCCTGGGGCTGGTGCTTGCCAGTACACCAAAATACTACCAAAAAAACTGTTAGCGATCGCAGGGATCAGGCCTGACTCTGTGAACGCTGCAGTTATGCATTTAGGGGAGATGACATCATTTCCTTTGCTGCTGTTTAGCATACAGCAGCAAAGGAATGATTCGATTGGCCGGCGGCGATCGCGAGGGGGGGGCCACGAACGGATGGTCTCCCCCTCACCACCGATCGCCGGGGCACAAAGGACGACTGCCTCGGGCACCAGGGGGGGGTCCAATCGGACCCCCCACCCGCGGAAGGCAAATCACGTACACTGTACGTGATTTTGCCTGTCCGTGCCACTTTGCCGACGTACATCGGTGTGAGGCGGTCGTCAAGTGGTTAATAAAATATTTTAAAAACCTGTGTAGTGTGTTTTATTACTTACACTTTTTTCCTAGGTAAATGGGTAGGGGTACCATGTACCCCATACTCATTTACATAGGGTGGGGGGCCGGGATCTGGGGGCCCCCTTATTAAAGGGGGCTCCCAGATTCCGATAAGCCCCCGCCCGCAGACCCCGACAACCAACGGCCAGGGTTGTCGGGAAGAGGCCCTTGTCCTCATCAACATGGGGACAAGGTGCTTTGTGGTGGGGGGGCACCGTAAGGCGCCCCCCTCCCCCAAAGCACCCACCCCCCATGTTGAGGGCATGCGGCCTGGTACGGTTCAGGAGGGGGGGGCGCTCGCTCGTCCCCACCCCCTTTCCTGACCGGCCAGGCTGCGTGCTCGGATCGGGGTCTGGTATGGATTTTAGGGGGGGGGCCCACGCCGTTTTTTCGGCGTAGGGGTTCCCCTTTATAATCCATACCAGACCTAAGGGCCTGGTATGCCCCGCGACGGGGCTCGCAAGGTGTCAATCTCGCCGATAAAAGCGGCAAGATTGACATCCTTTTCTAGTCCCGTCGCACCTGAGTCACGTTCAAAATGAACGGACTTGTCCGTGTGTGGGCAAGTCCGTTCATTCTGAAAGTCCGCCGGAACTCCGGCGAAAGTCCGTCGGAAAGACGGGCGGACTTAGCCCGCCGGAAAGTCCCGGCGTGTGTGGGCAAGTCCGTCCGTTTTAAAGTCCGGCGCACCTGGCGGACAAAGTCCGTCGGAAAGTGTGCCGGACCAAGTAGGATAGAAAGTCCGACCGTGTGTACGCGGCATTAGTCCTGCGGAAATCTTGTGCAGAATTAGGTCACCTGTGGCTTGCCAGTCAAGACAAAAGAAGACCAGCAGAAGAAGCTAAGGAGAAGATGCCTGTGCCAGTGTAAGCATCAGACCTTTAGGAGAGGACATGAGTATCTGTGGCTTTAGTTCCACTTTAAAACTGAACCCCAGGTATGTTTGTTTCAATTGCATGTAGTTGCATTGGTGCAGCATTGACCAATTTAAGTATATACAGTATCTCACAAAAGTGAGTACACCCCTCAAATTTTCCCCATTCATCTTTCAGGACAGCACCATAGAGAGACACCGGCTCCTCCCCTCTTAGGAAACACCGCCTTCCAATTCGATATTTAAATCTCATCCTCCCACCGGCCCCTCAGTTCAGGTGTTTCCTCCGGTGGGGAGACACTGCTTGGGAGCCGTGGCGGATCAGTCAGGGAGGCTGAAGCCAAAAGAATCTTTCTGAGGAAGAGGGGGAGTCGGGTCTCCCTAGCTCTGTTCCTCTGTCTTTTTTTATTCAGTCAGGTAAAGGCTGGGGAAGCCATACTTACCTGCTTTTAAAACTGAATTGGCGCGCCTCAGCCTCTCTTGGGGAAAGGGACAGCTGAGGAGGTCCGCGTTTCTTCTGCCCAGGGGGGGCGCTGTGGGAAGTGCCTGAGTCTCTCCTGTTTATCCAAGCAACCAGCGTTTGAAGCTCTATGGCCAGGTTGGATGACGTGTGACGTCAGTTCCGGCGAGGGCGGGCACTTCCGACGATTCCGTGTCTTCCGGTTCCGGACGCGGAGATAGAAAACGGACCGAGCGCTCGGCTGGTGCGACCCTCTTGTTTGCTGTAGAGTCAGCTGTCGGGGGAAGCGTTCGTCCACCATCCTCAGTGGACATGTCGGAGACAGAGGTCTCTAGAACTGCTCCAGGAGACAGTAGCACCAGCCATGCTAAGGTAAGTGGAACCCTGGGGTGGTGTTCCCTTACCTAATCCCGATAGCTTCACGGGTGTTCTCCCCTCAATGGTGGTCGGGGGGGGAAGGGGAGTGTGTCTGGGACCCTGGTGGTGGTTGGTCCTGGGGGGGGGCACTCCTGGTGGTCCTCTGTTAAAGCACTGGTAGGATTGGGCATTTATGGCGACTCTCTCTCTCTCTTTCTTTTTCAGAAAGCCACAGAGAAAAGCAAGTTGCCTCATGGTTCAAAGAAAAAATGCCCCTCTTGTAGAGTTAGTATGGGGGAATCCTGGACCAAGGCACTTTGCAAGGAGTGCATTGATGGATTAGTCAGGGAACAGGCAGCAGAACAGGGTACAGATCTTGCTGCATCCGTCAAGGAGCTTTCTAGCACCTTTCAGTCCTTTAAAGCACTCTTTTCTAGCTTCCAGTTGCCGCAAGCCCAAAGCAGTCCTTTACCAGTGCAGCAGAGTGTTGCACCTAGCCCAATGGATACTCCCTCTGTTAGTGGAGAGAGACCAGGGGGCTCCAGAGTGGAAATTGAGGAGGAGCCAGATAGCACCGCTTCAGATTCTCAAAGGGAATCGGATGTGGAGGAGGTGGATGGGGAATCCACAAAAACCTCTTGCTATAAGCTTTCCCTAGACGAAGTGGAGGAGCTCTTGGGAGCTATTCACACCACTTTGGGAATTCAGGAAGAAAAGAAGGTGTTATCGCTCCATGACCAAATGTACAAAGGTCTTGGGGAACAAAAAAGGATTGATTTCCCAGTCCATGATGTATTGGTTGAGGCCATAAAGAATGAATGGAAAGATCCCGAGAGAAAACCTTTCTTTTCAAGGGCTTTGAAGCGAAGGTTTCCTTTTGCAGAAGGGGAGTCTCTAGTCTGGAATAAGACCCCTAGGCTGGATGCTGCTTTTTCTCAAGTTTCCAGGCAAACAGATCTGGCCTTCGAGGACATGGGGGTTCTTGCAGACCCCATGGACAGAAGTATGGACTCTCTCTTGAAGAAGTCCTGGGATTCATCACAGGGAAACCTTAAGCCTGCCATGGCAGTCATAGTAGTGGCCCGCAACATGGAATATTGGCTTACTCAAATAAAGGCGCACATTGAGGCAGGAACGCCAAAAGAGACTATTTTGGCTTCCTTCCCCATGCTACTTAAGGGTGTAGCGTATATTGCGGACGCTTCCGCCGAATCAGTGCGCATGTCCGCAAGGTCTTCAGCCCTCACTAATTCGGCTCGAAGGGCCCTATGGCTTAAGACGTGGCAAGGAGACAGCGCGTCTCCTGTTTGGCCCAGGGTTAGAGACCGTTTTGGACCGGACGGCCGATAAGAAAAAGGCCTTTCCCATTAAAAAGAAATTTGGGGAGCAGGCTAAAAGAAAGTTTCGTCCTCAGAGAAAGTTCGAAGCCCCAAAAGGAGAGCGGCAGAAAAAAGTTTGGGGGCAGAAGGGCAAGGGGCGGGGAGGGGCGATTTTTCGCCCTCCTGAACAGCCCAAGAAGACCCAATGAAGGGGTAACCAAGGTGGGAGGAAGATTGGGGGCCTTCCTCCCACAGTGGGAGATGATCACCTCCAACCAGTTTGTGTTAGGGATCATAAGAAGAGGTTACCAGCTAGAGTTCTCGGAACCTCCTCAGCACAGACTTCTGGTCACCGAGCTACCAAAGTGTGCAGAGAAATCGTCAGCTCTTCTATCCTCCCTACAGGAGTTAGAGGAACAAGAGGTGATAGTGAGGGTTCCTGTAGAGGAGACAGGCAGAGGCTTTTACTCCCACATTTTTGTGGTCCGCAAGCCTTCGGGAAAATTCAGGCTTATCATGAATCTGAAGCCTCTGAATGTCTCAATTACCTACAGGAAATTCCGGATGGATTCTATCTATTCGGTGAAAGCGCTTCTTCCCCCAAATTGCTTCATGGCGTCAATAGACTTAAAGGACGCTTATCTGCACATTCCAGTGGCAGAAAGTTACCAGAGGTTTCTCAGACTGGCGGTGAAAACTGGGGAAGGAACGTTTCATCTACAGTTCAAAGCACTCCCCTTTGGACTATCCTCTTCCCCCCGCATCTTCACCAAAGTGATGGTGGAGGTCCTGGCTTTCTTGCGGCTCAGAGGCATCTCTGTAGTCGCGTACCTAGACGACCTACTCCTGTTTGCTCCTTCCCTGGAGCAGTTGTACCAGGATCTTCTGGTAGCAAGAGACAGCTTAGAAAACTTGCGGTGGCTCTTGAACCTGGAAAAATCCAGTTTGGTTCCGGCCCAAAAGGTCACCTTCCTGGGCTATGTATTGGATTCGACAAAACAAAAAGTGTTCCTTCCAGTAGAAAAAATCCAGAAGGTGGACAGAGCAATATTACTGCTCCAGGGCAGCAGTCAGATCTCAGTAAGAAAAGCAATGTCAGCACTGGGCTTACTGACTTCCACGCTTCTGGCAGTTCAGTGGGCAGGGCTGCACTTTCGCCCCCTACAGCTGTTTATTCTGAGTGTCTGGGACCACAGTCCAGCATCTCTGGACTCCCTTATATCTGTGCCAAGTCAGGTCAAGAGGTCCCTCTGGTGGTGGAGGAAAGGGTCCAATCTCTCACAGGGCCTGGAGTGGGTCCTTCCAGTGTCCAGAACGGTTATGACCGATGCGAGCGGCACAGGGTGGGGAGCACACCTAGATTCCAAGATGATGCAAGGCACCTGGGAAAAAGAAGACGCAAAGAAGTCCTCGAACTGGAGGGAACTGAGAGCAATAGAGTTGGCTCTCAGAGCTTTTCAGAGAGAACTCCTGGGGCAGCATGTGAACGTCCGTTCGGACAACTCATCAGCAGTGGCCTACATCAACAGGCAAGGGGGAACCAGGAGCAGATCCTTGTGGGGTCTGGCAGAATCCATCCTCAGGTGGGCCGAAGGGAGCATTCTCTCTTTCTGCAATACATCTGAAGGGGGAGCAGAACCAAGTGGCAGATTTTCTGAGCAGAAAAATGCTGAAGGAAGGCGACTGGGTCTTGAACCAGGACATCTTCGAGATGATTACTCGGAAGTGGGGGTTCCCCTCTGTGGATCTCTTCGCCTCAAAGGCGAATACAAAAGCTCGTCTGTTCTTTTCCCTAAACAGATGGGACGGAGCAGCTGGGGTGGATGCACTAGCTCAGAGCTGGCGTTTCTCAAAGTGTTATGCCTTCCCCCCTCCCGTAATGATTCCAGCAGTTCTGAGAAATTTTCGGTCAGAAGACACAACCCTCATTCTGATAGCACCACACTGGCCAAGGAGGCCGTGGTTCTCTCTCTTGAAGAGTCTGACAGTGGAACCTCCCTGGATTCTGCCTATCCAGGAGGATCTTCTCTCTCAGGGTCCAATCTGTTGCCCTCAGGTGGAGCGATGGAACCTCGCAGCGTGGCTACTGAGGAAGAATTGCTGAAGGGCAAAGGTTTCTCGGATCGGCTAGTGACAACTCTCCTAAATTGCAGGAAAAGAGAGACGCAAGCCATTTACCTAAAGGTGTGGAAACGCTTTAATAGTTGGGGCACAGAAAGCTCCTTCGATGTACGAAGTTCTGTAGCAGTATTAGAGTTTCTGCAGGCAGGAGTGGACAAAGGATTAGCCCTTAGCACCTTGAAAGGACAGGTATCGGCACTAAGCATATTCCTGGAAAAGCCGCTAGCTATAGATCCTTGGGTAGCTAGGTTTTTTAGAGCTTTAGGCAGACAGAGGCCAGTTAAAATTTCCCCATTCCCAGTGTGGGATCTTTCTTTAGTTTTACAGTCTCTTACAGGGGATCCTTTTGAGCCTTTTGAGCCATTGGCATGCTCTGAGGAAGCTATTATTTAGCGAAACATGTAAGCATCATTAAGGTGATATCCACAAGAAGGATCTATGGATGGCCACACACACTTACCATTCAACTTTTTTCCTCTAAACCTCTCTCCATACTGACCGTGGAATAGCAGCAGAGCTTGACACTGGCGGCCCTCGTAGCGGATATAGCACCTGTTACAGCATTAAGGAGATGATGTCCGTGTAACAGCTGATGGAGACTGACATCGCAAGCAGCGGATGAGTATGTTATGACCAACACACAGGATCTCTATGTCCAGTATCAGTGACAGCGATCCACAGTCCGTCAAGATCTCCTCGTATAAAGCCGGCATTTGTACGCCGATCCCGCGGACACCCGATCTGAGGTGATGTTCCCTGGTCTGCAACAGCTAACGGTAATGCCATTTTTTTCTCCAATTAACACATAGCTGCTATTCCTTATGTGCTGCGATATCCTTCTGCTGGCTAATATTGAAGTGACTAGATTACTGACATTTGGCTGTATTCAAAGCCGCAATTGTCTTAAGCCAATTTCACGGAATCTTTTTGGAATTGTCTCACCACACCTGCACTTTAAATCCTTCATGGGACTGCTTTAATTGTGAATACACCATCAGTGATCGGGACTGCCTATGATGATTTAGTTCATGCATCACTTCTACTGATCAATCCCACAATCATCTGATGAGATCACAAAGCATCCAGACAGATTTGACGAGTGAAACGGATTGAATGGTGTATGTGGATGTGAGGATGAGAGATCGATGAGATCTATTTGTTAATTGGTGGCCACCAAAAATCCTTCAGACATTAGGTCTTTTTAAATGTGTTTAGGGAATAAGGGTTGTTGTTTGATATTTGATTTAATTTTATACAATGGATAGTTTATTGAATAAAGCATTATACCTTTAGTACCGGTTTGTCCTCACAGAAGAGTTTCTTTGTGCTTGCCACATGATATATGTATGATTGATTATAACTCAGAGGACAACTAAATCCTTGCTTCTCTGATCTATAACCACTAGCCGAGAAGCAGGATCTAGACGGTAAAACCGGTTCTTAATCCCCGTAAGAGGTTGGGACCAATGTAAGGCCGTCCAACCCTTTAGAGGGAGGTCCGGTTCGGTATATAGGAGTATTTGAGTCATTTTTTTCTCCCCCCCTTTTTCATTAAAGATTAGCCATTGGAATCCTGTACCTTGAAGTTGATCACCCTCAAAACTGTGTTTTTGGTGGCGATCACCACAGCAAGGAGAGTAAGTGAACTCGAAGCCCCTTCTATTAGGGCGCCTTTTTTTCAGGTTTTTCCGGACCGTTTGATTTTTAAAATGGATCCGGCCTTTTTGCCAAAAGTGGCCTCTAGTTTTCATAGGGGGCAAGAAATTATTTTACCAACCTTCTGTTCGAATCCTGTGAGGGAACAGGAGCATATTTTTCACAAACTGGACGTTAGAAGGTGCGTCCTTCAGTACTTAGTACAAAACAGTTTAGAAAATCCGATTCTTTTTTTGTATTATTTTCAGGGGCTAGGAAAGGGTCCAAAGCCTCTAAACGATCAATAGCCAGATGGTTAAGGTTGGCCATTAGCCAGGCCTATGTAATCGGGGGTTTGGAACCCCCGGAGGGTATTAAAGCACATTCCACCAGGGCAGTGGCAACTTCTCAAGCAGAGTGGGCTGGTGCTTCTCCGGAGCAGATCTGTAGGGCAGCAATGTGGTCCAGTTTTTCCACGTTTGTGAAGCATTACAGATTGGACCTGCTGTCAGCCAAAGACCAAGCTTTTGGGCGTAAGGTGCGGCAGGCAGTGGTCCCTCCCTAAGGTAAGGTGCTCGCTTATCCTCTCTATGGTGCTGTCCTGAAAGATGAATGGGGAAAAACTGAGTTACTTACCGGTAACATCCTTTTCCAGGAATCTTTCAGGACAGCACTAGTACCCACCCAGGTTATTGATTGTCCATAAGAACTCATCGCATGAGAGAGTCAGGTAAGATAAAGATTTATATGACGTATTCTTGTGTCTCCCCAGCTGGCCAGAGGAACTCTTGAAGAACTAAGGGGCCGGTGGGAGGATGAGATTTAAATATCGAATTGGAAGGCGGTGTTTCCTAAGAGGGGAGGAGCCGGTGTCTCTCTATGGTGCTGTCCTGAAAGATTCCTGGAAAAGGATGTTACCGGTAAGTAACTCCGTTTTTTGTAAATATTTTATTATATCTTTTCATGTGACAACACTGAAGAAATGATACGTTGCTACAATGTAAAGTAGTGAGCGTACAGCTTGTATAATAGTGTAATTTTTCTGTCCCCTCAAAATAACTCAACACACAGCCATTATTGTCTAAGCTGCTGGCAACAAAAGTGAGTACACCCCTAAGTGAAAATGTCGAAATAGGGCCCAATTGTGCATTTTGCCTGCCTGGTGTCATGTGACTCGTTAGTGTTACAAGGTCTCAGGTGTGAATGGGTAGCAGATGTGTTAAATTTGGTGTTATCGCTCTTACTCTCTCACACTGGTGACTGGAAGATCAACATGGCACCTCATGGCAAAGAACTCTCTGAGGGTCTGAAAAAAAGAATTGTTGCTCTACATAAAGATGGCCTAGGCTATAAGAAGATTGCCAAGACACTGAAACTGAGCTGCAGCACGGTGGCCAAGACCATACATCGGTTTAACAGGACAGGTTCCACTCAGAACAGGCCTCGCTGTGGTCGACCAAAGCAGTTGAGTGTACATGCTCAGCATCATATCCAGAGGTTGTCTTTGAGAAATAGACTTATGAGTGCTACCAGCATTGCTGCAGAGGTTGAAGGGGTGGGGGGGTCAGCCTGTCAGTGCTCAGACCATACGCCGCACACCGCATCAAATTGGTCTGCATGGCTGTTGTCCCAGAAGGAAAGCCGGCAAACAGTTTGCAGAAGACAAGCAGACTAAGGACATGGATTACTGGAACCATGTCCTTTGGTCTGATGAGACCAAGATAA
Source organism: Lithobates septentrionalis (assembly GCA_037952835.1). Taxonomy (NCBI): domain Eukaryota; kingdom Metazoa; phylum Chordata; class Amphibia; order Anura; family Ranidae; genus Lithobates; species Lithobates septentrionalis. Next base: position 833,677 of record JBBDGP010000451.1, read on the forward strand.
ACGTATTTGGTTCAGATGGTGTCAAGCGTGTGTGGCGGCAACCAGGTTAGGATTACAAAGACAAGTGTGTCTTGCCTAAAGTCAAGCATGGTGGTGGGAGTGTCATGGTTTGGGGCTGCATGAGTGCTTCCGGCACTGGGGAGCTACAATTCATTGAGGGAACCATGAATGCCAACATGTACTGTGACATACTGAATCAGAGCATGATCCCCTACCTTTGGAGACTGGGCCGCAGGGCAGTATTCCAACATAACGACCCCAACACACATCTCCAAGACGACCACTGCCTTGCTAAAGAAGCTGAGGGTAAAGGTGATGGACTGGCCAAGCATGTCTCCAGACCTAAACCCTATTGAGCATCTGTGGGGCATCCTCAAACGGAAGCTGGAGGAACGCAAGGTCTCTAACATCCATCAGCTCTGTGATGTTTTCATGGAGTAGTGGAAGAGGACTCCAGTGGCAACCTGTGAAGCTCTGGTGAACTCCATGCCCAAGAGGGTTAAGGCAGTGCTGGAAAATATGGTGGTGGTCACACAAAATATTGACACTTTGGGCCCAATTTTGACATTTTCACTTATTGGTGTACTCACTATTGTTGCCAGCGGTTTAGACATTAATGGCTGTGTGTTGAGTTATTTTGAGGGGATAGCAAATTTACACTGTTATACAAGCTGTACACTCACTACTTTACGTTGTAGAAAAGTGTAATTTTTTCAGTGTTGTCACATGAAAAGAGATAATAAAATTTTTACAAAAAGGTGAGGGGTGTAATCACTTTTGTGAGGTACTGTATATTGCATACCTCTGGGATCGCTTTGGAAGCGGAGAATCACTTTAGTAGTTAGCAGTACTACATTGATCACTGCGCTCTTCTGAGTTGTGTGCCAAATGGTTGCCCTTCTGCATAGTGAACACAGGGGGTCACTGGCTGGGCACAGCTTCTATTCACAGAATGTAGCCTGGATGTCATAATTCTACCTCTCCACCTCCATCTAGTCACAGAACACCTTGTATTTATTAAAAAATTAAAAAAAAGCAGTTCTGTGAATGGTGGCTATGATAAGCAATCCAACCCCCTGTGTTCACTGTGCGGAAGGGCAGCTGCTCAGGTCAGGACCCTGAAAACTGGAATGATCACTGTAGTATTGCTGACAACTACAGTGTTTCTTTGCTTCCACAGCAGTCCCACAGGTATAGACTATGTATACTTATATTGGTCCAAGCTAACTCAATGCAATAAAAACCATATCTGGAATTCAGCTTTAAAGCTTCAGATTGAGGAGGTTAAGCAAAGATCCTGGGAGTTCTGAAGGTCACTTTAATGAAGTTGCTAGCAGCCTTCAATAGGCCTTGGTAAGCTTCAGCACAAAGTTTGTTGAAAGCTGTTAGAGCCTTCTAGCAGCTTGTTTAACTACTTCAATACTGGGCATTTTTACCCCCTTCCTGCCCAGGCTGATTTTTAGCTTTCAGTACTATCGCACTTTAAATGAAAATTGCGAGGTTATGCAACACTGTACCCATATGACATTTTTTATTATTTTTTTTCGCACCAATAGAGCTTTCATTTGATGGTATTTAATCACCACTGGGTTTTTTTATTCTTTGCTAAACAAACTAAAAAAGTCCGAAAATGTTTTGAAAAAAAGTTTTTCTTAGTTTGTTATAACATTTTTGCAAATAAGTAATTTTTCATTTTCTCTGATGTGCGCTGATGAGGCGGCACTGATAGGCTGCACTGATGAGGAGGCCCTGATTGGCACCACTGATTGGCACCACTGATTGGCACCACTGATTGGCACCACTGATTGGCACCACTGATAGGTAGCACTGATAGGTGCCACTGATAGGTGGCACTGAGAGCTGCACTGATAGGTGACACTAATGGAGCTGCACTGATAATCACTCAGGGCACTGATTTTCTGTATAAATGTCTCCTGTCACACTTGCCGATTACTGGCTCTCCTCTCCTCAGGCTGGCAAGTTTGTGTTTGTTTACATGTGATCAACTGTCATTGGACAAAGCTGATCAAATGGTAAAGGGCCACTGTGATTAGCCCTTCACCACAACCTGTGATCAGCTGTATCCGTAGGACACAGCGATCACAGAGCGTGCTGGATGCACTCCCCAGGTGGTGCGGTTCTGGGGAGGACGTCTATGGACGCCCTCCCTCTTTCGGCTATAGCGCAGGTCTGAGGTGGTTAAAGTGACGGCAACTTCCATTAACTGTGTTTAAACTGAAAAGAAATTCAACCCCACAAACTGCAAGGGGTAAGTGCTTATTTTTTCTAGCGAGTAAGGAATAAGGTGAACTTCTACTACCAGATTCCCCCAAGTGTGTGCAGGTTTGTCATGATGATAACAGATGATAAAGGGGGTTTACTCTCCAGTCTACATGCTGACTCCTGATTAAAACCTGCTGTTCTAGAAATGTGAACCACCCATCTTTCAGTCCTTGTAGCCTTTATTGTTGGCAAAAACAGTGCCCTTGTCTCATAAAAGAGCATCTTTGGTCTTTTAAAAAAATATGGTAAGTGTAAATACAAAGGGTGGGAACTGACCTTATGCTGAGAGGTTGTTATACACCACAAGGGTAGCTGGGAGCAATATTTGTCCCCAAACTACTGCATTGAGCTCCGCTGAATCTTACCCTAAGACCCCTTTCACACTGAGCCGCCCTGGGCATCAGCGTTTTAGCGGCGCTATTTGGTCGCTAGCAGGGCGGTTTTAACCCCCCGCTAGCGGACGAAAATGGGTTAAATCCACCCACAAAACACCGCTGCAGTGGCACTTTGCCGGCAGTAACACGGCGCTGCCCCATTGTTTTTCAATGGGCAGGAGCGGTGGCAGAGCGGTGTATTCACCGCTCCTACAGCGCTGCAAAGAAGCTGCTGGCAGGACTTTTTGTGACGCCCTGCCAGCGCAGCGCCCCAGCGTGAAAGCACTCAGGCTTTCGCACTGGGTTTGCAGCCAAGGCTTTTTTCAGGCGCTATTTTTAGCACTGTAGCGCCTGAAAAACGCCTCGGTGTGAAAGGGATCTTAGAAAAAAGTGGACCCAACATCCGAGATATCCTTTGCCATTAAAGCGGTATTAAACCCAAAATGAAAAATGAAATATATTGCAGTTTACCAATCATCAGATGTGGTGGGTGCTTTAGTTTTATTTTTTAGGCTTTTTTCCCCTCTGTTTTCACCCAGTGATCTGGTCAGTAGCACATCTCATAGACGATAGTGATAATGGAAATCTTCTGGCGTATGGAGAGTGAGTGACTAGCTTTAGTACATATCGCACTGGTAGAGACGGGGATGGAAAAAAAACAGTCTACAAAGTCCATAAAATTCAATAGTCCATAGCTGTTGGAAAGCATTATATTGTGCACTGGCAGGCAGCTGCCATCCTCAGAGTATTGGCTACCTCTGTATCGAGATATAAGAAGAGAGCAGGGAAGCGCCACCTAAGTGCAGTATTAAAATAAACACTTTTTTCTCAAGGATTAAGGACACTCAGAATATGGAGTAAAAGATTGCTTATGTATATAAGCAGCATCGCCTCTCATCGCCATCCCGCGGGAACTGCCAGGCATCCTGTTCGCACCTGCTTCTTGGACTGAGATGCTGGCTCAGAATTGGCACAGTCATATCATACTTTGTGCCTGTGTAGTTTTGGCCATGTTCACAAACGTTTACCACCGATTATCCCACTGCAGCAGGCTCTCACCTTGTGACTTTAAAATGTTGCAGTCCTATCATTGAAAGAGCGAAGACTGGGGAAATACTTCCTATTGCCTGCAGCACACTGATGACATCATCACTATTAGGCAAAATCACTTGATTGCAGCTAAAGGACTGCTTATTAATTCTGAAAGGTGGCACTCTTTTTGAAAAATTTTACTGCTGCTGTATTGGTAACATGTCGGAAATGTTTCATACAGACCTGTAAAGAGAAACTTCACCCTGCTCTCCCACACTTATCCCCTATTACCTGTGATGCTGGACTCCCATCAGAAAGGATATTCACCAGCCCAGTAGATCCAGCGATGTCCTGCTGTGATCCTCTGATCAGGTATCACAGCCTGTGTTTATTGCTTCAAGAAGAATTAATGGAAAATTTTTTTCTAATGAAGTGGGGTTGCATGGGAAAAAATATGTTATAACCCTCCCTTACTCTATCCAAAATGGAAAAAAATGTTTTGCCTTTAGTTCTATTTTATGTACTCCTAGGTTTTATTATGTTTCCTCTTGTCACTCTTTCATTTTACATTGATCAGTTTCTTGCTTATTTCGCATTCACTGCTCAAACCAAGTGTTTTTTTTACATTTAAAGAATAACTATTTTAGTTTCACTTGGAACGGTCTAGTGCAGGGGTCTCCAAACTTTTTAAACAAAGGGTCGGTTTACTGTCCTTCAGGCTTTAGGGGGGCTGGAGTGTGGCCATCAGGAGTACAAAATGTCCCATTGTCAGTGGGAGTGTACAGTTCCCATCATTGGTAGGAATTGCACCCCATCATTGGTGTCCTTGGGCCCCATTGTTGGCTTCATTGGGAGGAACTATCCCCCATTGTTGTCATTGGTAGGAATTTTTCCCCATCCATTGGTGACAATAGGAGGAATTATGCCCTTGATTGGTGTCTGTGAATAAAATGGCACCCCAAGGGCCAGATAAAAGCAAGAAAAGGGTTGTAGTTTGGAGGCTACTGCACTACACACAGCGCACCCCAGACATACTGCGCACAGCGCACCCCGGATTCACAGCGCACCCTGGACACGCAGCGCACCCCGGACACACTACACCCAGCACACCCTGTATACACTATACCAGGGGTCTCCAAACTTTCTAAACAAAGGGTCAGTTTACTGTCCTTCAGGCTTTAGGGGGGCTGGACTGTGGTCATTGGGAGTACATAATGTCCCATTGTCAGTGGGAGTATACAGTCCCCCATCATTGGTGTCATTGGTAGGAATTGCGCTCCATCATTGGTGTCATTGGGCCCCATTGTTGGCGTCATTAGGAGGAATTATGCCCTTCATTGGTGTCTATGGGGCTGGATAAAAGCAAGAAAAGGGCCACAGTTTGGAGACCACTGGTCTAGTGTATGATGACTGATAGAAAGTGCTTTGGGCTGCCAAGGGATACTGTTCTTTGCAGTTATTTTTCACCTAACTATACAAATGCACAAATCCCTTTCCTGTCAGTGCATAAGCTTGTTTTTCAGATACCATTTGTTGTACATAATAATCATTAATGAATATGTGTGGGTTTCAGTTGAACAGCTTTTGTTGTGAGTAACTTAATTTGCTTGCACAAGCTGTCATCTGACAGCATTTAGTGCAAAAACACTGGTAGCTCTTGAAAGACTCTAACAGCATATTTTACAGGATTCCCATGAAGTTTTTTTTGTTTTTTTTAAAGAAAAGCACCTCTATAATGTACCCAATGAGATACTGTTTAAAAGTGAGCTGCTGCACTGCATTTTTTCACAGAATTTCATAGGATTTTTTTTTCCAACCCTGTGCCTCCAATCCCAGTGCAAGTATTTTACTTTCCAGGAATTCGTCCCTAAACACATAGGGCCCTAAATGCGAGTTAAGCTCAGTAGAGCATTCAGCCCCATCCTGCCGCAGCCCATTTCAGCCAGCCATAGACTTTAACAGGCTGCAGGCAATGGACGTTGTACCCGTGCGTCCTGGGCACACCAAAACACCAGGATTGCAGGCATAGGGGCTAGAAGTTTTCAAGCTTAGAAGCTCCTTCTTTCTTAAAGTGGTTAAATCACTAACATTTGCCTTGAAATAGCCCTGTCAGGATCACCAGTCATGTAGAGGGGTAAACATTATTATACAGCACTGGTTTCTGTAAAAAAAAAAAAAAGTCTCCAATACCAAAAAGGGTCCAAATGCTCAATTAGAATATTTTCACAGTAGGAGTTGATTAGCCAAAGCTTGCATTCAATCCTAGACATTTCTAATGACTTCTAACCCTATGCCTTGTGGTGCACAGTTAAATCAGTTGTAAATCTTTACATATACCCAGTGAAGTCAAATCCTTCTATATATGTTGTACCTGTTTATCTGCAGTCTCCTCTTCTCTACATCCATTCAAAGTGCAGAATTTATAAAGCTTGTCTGAGTTGTCAGAAAAAAGGGGGCGGGGAGCTGAAGTTACACACTGCCCCCCTTGTCCACAGGGCATACAGGAACAGAGCTGAGTCTGTCCATTTTTCCATTTTTCTCTTGGTGTTAGGAAAACTTGTCAGATTGAATAAAGCAGCAGACAGAAATTACACTTAGTACTCCTAACTGAAAACAGCCATTCTCAACCAGAGTTCCTCCAGAGGTTGTTAGGGGTTCCCTGAGCTGTGGCTGTTGAGCCACCTTTTTGTTGGTGCCTGCAGAGTTCAAGGTTCAGCAGCATGGCATCAAATATCTTTTTAGCTGTCTTGTAGGCTACATTCACACCTAAGCGTTTAGTTTTCAGGCAGAAAGTTGCGCGTTGTTACCACGATTTTTACCATGATTTTGCACAGGTCAAATGGTCACCAATGTTAAAAGCAGAAAAACGCCTGTAATCTGCCCAAAAAGCTCATGTACTTTTTTGTGCTTCAGGCATTTTGCTTCAGGCTACACAACGCTCAGATGTGAACAGGGGCATTTATAATTTATACGAATGGGATTTTGCTTGATGGGTGTTTTTCGGGCGTTTTTTCTGTTGTTTTATGAGCTGAAAACACTCAGGTGTGAATGCAGCCTAAGGGTGGCATTCTGAGCACCACTTTAAGGGGGACATTCTTCCTATTGACCACCAGTATAAGGGGCATCGTTCCTATTGACTCCTGATGAATTGGTTTTAGTAAGGGGATCTCTCAATTATTTTTGGGGTTCCTCTAAGGTTAAAAGATTTAGAAAGCTTGCTATATAGGGATATGCTTTGTTCATATTTCATGTCTGAGGTTTAAATTCACTTTTAAAAATCACTGCAACATGTTCTTCGTTTGCACATGAGCACTACAACACAACTGATTGGCTGCTTGTGATGCTTCTCCCTCTCCCTTTCTGAGCTCTGCTGTGTAGAGATTGCAAAAAGCTGATAGGTAAAAAAAAATAGGTACTTACACCTTGTTTAAAATTATATTTAATGCTGTATTAATACACCATATATATTTGTAAATCTGCCTGATGTTCAACTTATCAAGCCAAATATTCCCTTATTTATCATAACATACGAGTCATACGTACCTTTAAAACATTAGCAGACTTTGATACGTCTATTTCCATTAAAGTGACATTGAAGTGTTTTCTAAACCCAGGACCCTGCATTCACTATATCTAGTCTCCCACAGTACACAGCATATGGAAATGCAATTATTTTAGTAACTATAAACTGCTAAATACCTTTTCTCATCAGCGGTATATAGCAGTCTTATGACTTCTATCAGTGTCTGGTTAAAGCTTTTAAGAGGAGTTTTCATTCTCCCACATTTGTCCAATGAGAAAGCAGGACCCCTTGACCCTTTGTCTGGACCGTGCTGATTGGCCCTGTGCTAATCACATGCACTCTCCCAAGAATGTTTTTTTTTTTTTTCTAGCAATACACACCAAACTGAGCATGGGCAGCTTGTCCCCTGGCTTTGTAAATATCAGGTTGTTTTTTGGAGACAGTGGAAGGAGGAGATGATCAGAGAAGCCAGGATCGAACAGTCTTTTTACACAATACAGAGGATTAACCCCTTAGGTTCCACAGTGAGAATAACAAGCGTGCTTTACTGCATATACAGACTGATTTTACTGTTGTGGGTTTAGTAACACTTTAAACCCTCAGTTTAAGCACTTTAACCTCCCTGGCGGTATGATTTTTTCAGATGTTTGCATCTCACAGCGGTACACTTATTTTGCATAAAAATTTGGCATTTTATATTGTAGGTCTGTAATTCTTAGCAATAACACACTTATATCTGTCCACCAAGAGTCTAGTAGATATCCTGGGTATAATGAAGTTTGAAACACAAAATCATAAATTATAATATAATAAATATAAATAATTAAAAAAAAAATATATAATAATAATAAAATAAATTTCCCCACGATTCACTATCGCTCAATTCTGCAAGCCACTTTTGACGTAAAGGGACACTTTTTGGCTGCTATGGACAATGTCAAGTTTCCAGGCAGAAAGAACAGTATATATCATATAAAACTGCATGCAGGGCATTGGACAAACCACTAGGGACAAAAGGGAAGTGAAATGATTTCTTACAGTACTGTAATCTGTAAGATTACAGTACTGTATGTGTTATGATTTTTACATTGTTTTGAATTTGCCGCCAGGCTCCGCCCCGTGCGTCGCAACACTCGCAGGGTACGGAGCCCGGCACACAGAGGCAACGGGCAGAGGAAGGAGCCCTCAGACAGCACGGGGGGACATCGCAGGATCCTGGGGACAAGGTAATTAACCTGCACCAGGATCCTGAGATGTATTCCTGAGTGTGGCTCGGGGTTACCGCTAATGGTGCTGAAATTTAACCCAGAGCCACACTCGGGAAAACCGCCAGGGAGGTTAAGCAGCTGTCTTAATCACTTACTGGGTGTGCAGCTACTTTATCTTTTAATCCTTTACTGTGTTCCATTTAAAGCTGGTGCCATGACAGCTGCCCTGGGTCTCCTGTTTCAGGGTGGCTCCTTCCTCTTGCAACATCTTATAAACCCACTATTGCATTTAGGGAATAGAGTTGTGTCACGGTGTGCATCAATAGAAATACACAGCCCTGTAGCCTAGGATAGTAATGCCGCGTACACACGACTGGACTTTCCGGCAGAAAAGGTCCGATGGAATCATTTCGTCTGACATTCCGATCTTGTGTGGGCTTCATTGGACTTTTTCTTTGTAAAATTCTGACAGACCTAGAAATGGAACATGTTTCAAATCTTTCCGACGGACTCAATTCCTATCGGGAAAACTGTTCTTCTGTATGCTAGTCCGACGGACCAAAAACGACGCAAGGGCAGCTATTGGCCACTGGCTATTGAACTTCCTTTTTTCTAGTCCCGTTGTACGTCATCGCGTTCTAAACGAGCGGGCTTTAGTGTGATCATGTGTAGGCAAGTCCGTTTCAGCAGAACTCCATCAGAAAGACCGTCAGAGTCTACTCTGAGGGAAAATCCGGTCGTGTGTACGCGGCATTAGGCACTCCCCTGCTCCTTCCTTCCTCCTCCCCCTTCCTTCTCTAAGCTACTGGACTGGCTGGAGACTGCACTGTCTTCTGTTAACTATTTACTGTGAACATCAGAAGTTCAGGAAAGCAGCACAGAGAGGGCAGAAGACAGCAGCATTGAGAGCTGTAATCAGCAAGCACTGGGGTAGGAGTTTTAACAAAAAGCTTACTGTGGAGCAAGTGTTTTATTGTGTTCAGTGAGTGTTTTATACTAATTTAGGTTGATCAGGGTGAGTATTTGTTATTTATATATTGGTTGTTCACAACCAAACTGGATAGTGTACTCACACCTTACATTTCTTTCTCAAACATCACGGGACACAGAGCCTCAGTAATAACTGATGGGTTATATAGGTATCACTAGGTGATTGGACACTGGCACACCCTAACCAGGAAGTTCAACCCCCTATATAATCCCTCCCCTCACAAGGATACCTCAGTTTTTACGCCAGTATCTTAGGTGATGGACGTGTAAAGATATCCTGTGCTGGGCTGCAAAGGGAATATCCTATATCCTATACTGGGGCAAGCCAGGCGAACCGGATCCATTTCAAAGTGTCTTTTCTAGGCCGATCTGGATGGTACCCGGGCCTCGTGTCCGAAGAAACGAGGTTTTACCTGTAACGCTTCCTCTTTTTAGAGAGCAGGACCCCGCATATCAGAAAATGGTTTTCTATCCTTATTTCTGGCCGGGTGCTTTACAGGCCCAGAACTGTGGATCCCCCTATCCGTAAGGGGCCCCAGTCTCTGAAGGTTTTTTCAAACGGAGCCCACCGTGAGAGGTGAAGATTGGGTTTGTATAACAGAACCCTGCGGCTGGATAAGGTAAGGGAGATTCCACAGAATTTTTTAATTCTAGTAGGTTTTCTCCTTTAAGGTAAATGCATGCTATGCCTATTGTCGCCACTGGGGGCTGCCAAGAGCACATACCTTCTCATGCTGATGTCTGTCTCAGTATTCTCACGCTGCACAAGCTCCTCCGGCCGGCTCCAGGTAGGATGGGATGGGGGGCTCTCCTCAGGGATGTCTCCCCCCAGACTAGGGGGAGGCCGCAGGAGGTCTGTGAGGCGGTTATACACCGCACTATCACCGCCGCCGCCATTGCCACGTGCAGGCCCCATCACTACCGGCCTCTCTCCTTCCTCCCCCAGCCTTTCCTCCATGCTGTCCCGGAGGGTTGGCTTGCGCGGGAAGCGCGCGTTTTTTCGAAAAACTAAGGGGGGGGCACAAGTTACAGGTGCACTAAGCCTTTGGAGGGACACAGAGCTGACGGTCGCATGTAAGGTGGGACACAGGCATTCTCCTAGGCAGCATTTACTAAGGGAACACCAGACTGGGCATTTGGTAGCAAGGCTTTTGCCAGACTACATCGCTCAGCAGTCAGTGTTCATTTTGTGATACCTCCACCTTGTTGCTTTGCACTATGGGTAGAAGAGGTTCAAATACCCCAAGAACCAGAGGCTCTAGGGGATCTCATTCAGGTTCTGAGGACCCCCTTTCTGCAGCATCCTCCCCCCCCCGAGGGGCCAGGGACGGCTAGCCAGAGAGAGCCGTTGGCGTCAGAGGCTACACCTGCTTTTGGCACTTCAGCCCCTGTATACATTACACAGGAGGTTTTTTCCTCAACCATTAATGGTTTAGAGGAAAGATTAATGGCCGTGATTACATCTTCATTCAGTGGAAGAAAACGTACTAGGCTTCCTCTGTTTTCCAAGACCCTCAGGCAGAGGAGCTCTGGGATAAAGGAGAAGAATCCCTTTCAGAGGATCAGGATGGGATGGATGATGGGATGGATGATTCCTCTTCGGAGGAATCAGGTGTAGAGGGACCCTCTTCGGCTTCCCAAGAGGAGAAAGTCTTAGTACAGATCCTTACTGGATTGGTCCGCTCCACATTTAAGTTGCCCATATCAGAATCAGTTAAAGAACCCTCTTCTTCTTTAGGGTCACTGAAACCTCCTCAAACAGCGCATGCTTTTCCTGTTCATAATTTACTTGAAAAGCTCCTTTATTCTGAGTGGGATCACCCAGATAAACGTTTTTTTCCGCCAAAAAAGTTTTCAACACTTTATCCTATGGAAGAAAAGTTTATTAAAATGTGGGGAATACCGGCCATTGATGCGGCCATTTCCTCCGTAAATAATAGTCTGACTTGTCCTGTAGACAATGCTCAGATGCTCAGGGATCCTGTGGATAAAAAGATGGAATCCCTATTGAAGGATGTTTTCTCCTTAGCAGGTTCAGTGGCTCAGCCTGCAGTAGCAGCGATTGGAGTCTGCCAATACTTAAGAGACCATGTTAAGCAGGTCATCAGGGTTTTACCTGAACAGCAGGCCCAGGGGTTGGCTAACCTTCCAGCGGCCTTATGTTATGTTGTTGACGCCATCAGAGATTCTATCATGCAAACCTCTCGTCTTTCACTGGGGTTGGTGCATATATACGTAGAATCCTATGGTTGAAAAATTGGTCAGCCGAAGCACCATGTAAGAAGCTGCTGGCTGGGTTTCCATTTCGTGGTGCAAGGTTGTTTGGAGAGGACTTTGATAACTATATCAAGAGAATCTCTTGTGGGAAAAGCACTCTCCTACTTGTTAAGAAGAAGAGTAAGCGTCCCTCTTTCAAACTGACTCTTTCCCCAACGCCAGGGGCATCAGCCTCCAGGCGGTCTCGACGGCCTCCTCCGTCTGGGTCAAGAAACAAGAGTCAACCCCAGGGACTAGAGAAGTCCTTGGGGAAGAAGCCTATTAGGCAAGACACTAAAACCTCTTTATGAAGGGGCGCCCCCGCTCGCTCGAGTGAGGGGAAGACTGCTACAGTTCTCAAGGCTCTGGCAGGAGGACTTCCAGGACAGATGGGTAATCTCCACGGTAACCTTGGGGTACAAGCTGGAGTTTCAAGAATTTCCCTCTCCTCGTTTCCACAGATCAAGTGTCCCCAGAGATCCAGAGAGAAAGCAGTCGCTCCTTCTAGCGTAACTTTTGTCGCAGGAGGTCATTATGGTGGTTCCCGCGTAGGATCAAGGATTGGGCTTCTATTCGTACCTTTTTACGGTCCAAAAACCAAATGGGGATGTCAGACCCATTCTGGATTTAAGGGATCTGAACCGATTCCTAAGGATTCAGTCCTTCCGCATGGAACCAATTCGAACAGTAGTCTCCATCCTGCAGGGAGGAGAATTTCTGGCATCGATAGACATCAGAGATGCATAAGAGCCCTTGCACACTGGGGCGGTTTGCAGGCGCTATTGCGCTAATAATAGCGCCTGCAAACCGACCCGAAAGTGCCGCTCCTTGCATTCCAGTGTGAAAGCCCCGAGGGCTTGCACACTGGAGCGATGCGCTGGCAGGACGGTAAAAAAAGTCCTGCCAGCAGCATCTTCGGAGCGGTGAAGGAGCGGTGTGTATACCGCTCCTTTACCGCTCCTGCCCATTGAAATCAATGGGACGTCGCGGCTATACCGCCGGCAATGCGCCTCTGCAGAGGCGCTTTGCGGTGGTATTTAACCCCTTCTCAGCCGCTAGCGGGGGGTAAAACTGCCCCGCTAGCGGCCGCATACCGGCGGTAAAACGCCGCTAATAATAGCAGCGTTTTACCGCCGACGCCGCCCCCGCCCCAGTGTGCAAGGGCACTAACTGCAAGTGCTCATTTTTCCTGCTCATCAGAAGTGTCTGCACTTCGAGATAGGAGGGCGCCATTTCCAGTTTGTGGCTCTGCCTTTTGGGATAGCCACGGCACCTCGAGTGTTCATGAAGATCTTGGCTCCTCCTCTGGCCAGATTAAGGGCTCAGGGTATAGCTGTCATAGCATACCTAGACGACCTGCTCTTGATAGACCGGTCGGTAGCCTCCTTGAACGGGAACTTGAGGACCATAGTCAAGTATCTGGAACACCTAGGTTGGATCCTCAACCTAGAAAAATCTTTCCTAAAACCAGTAAGAAGACTGGAGTATTTGGGTCTGATCATAGATACAAGCCAGGAGAAAATATTTCTACCTCAGGCAAAGATCACTGCTTTAAGGGAACTGATTCTGGCAGTCAGGACCAAAAAGGGTCCTTCTGTCCGCCTTTGCATGAGGCTGCTAGGAAAGATGGTGTCTTCATTCGAAGCAGTTCCCTATGCTCAGTCTCATTCAAGACTGCTGCAACACAGTATTCTGTCGGCCTGGAGCAGGAAGGTTCAGCCATTAGACTTTCCGATGCACCTGTCTCATGCGGTGCGTCAGTGCCTCAATTGGTGTCTAATACCCAAAAACCTGCAGAAGGGGAAATCCTTTCTACCGGTTACCTGGACGGTGGTAACAACAGATTCCAGTCTGTCGGGTTGGGGAGCAGTTCTGGAACAGTCTGCGGTCCAAGGGGTATGGTCCAAAACCGAGAGGACCTTTTACCCATCAATATTCTGGAGATCCATGCAATATATCTAGCCCTGAAGGCCTGGACTATCAGGCTACAGGGTTGTCCGGTCAGGATCCAGTCCGACAATGCCACAGCAGTGGCTTATGTCAATCATCAGGGAGGCACCAGGAGCCGAGCTGCTCAAAAAGAGGTGAACCAGATCTTAGTCTGGGCAGAGAAGCATGCGCCATGCATATCGGCAGTTTTCATTCCAGGGATAGAGAAGTGGCAGGCGGACTATTTAAGTCGCCAGCAGTTACTTCCAGGGGAATGGTCTCTGCATCCCGACGTCTTTTGGGCCATATGCCAAAGATGGGGGGTTCCAGATGTAGATCTCTTTGCATCCCGATTCAACAAAAAGATAGACAGATTTGTGGCAAGAACAAAAGATCCTCTTGCATGCGGGACGGATGCGTTGGCGATTCCGTGGCATCGGTTCTCACTGATTTATGCATTCCCGCTTATTCTGCTACTGCCACGACTCCTTCGCAGGATCAGGCAGGAAAGGAAGTCGGTACTTCTGGTGGCCCCCGCTTGGCCCAGAAGGACTTGGTATGCGGAAATAGTAAGGATGACGGTGGGTTCCCCGTGGACCCTACCGGTATGCCCAGACCTGTTATCTCAAGGTCCAGTGTTCCATCCTGCCTTACAAATGCTAAATTTGACCGTTTGGCTATTGAAACCCAGGTTCTGAAGAGTCGTGGGCTTTCAGGTCCTGTGATATCTACCTTGATCAATGCAAGGAAGCCAGCTTCCAGGATGATTTATCATAGAGTCTGGAAAGCTTATGTGTCCTGGTGTGAATCCAGGGGTTGGCATCCCAGAAAATATGTGATGGGTAGAATTCTTGATTTTCTACAATTGGGATTAGAGATGAAGTACCATCGAGGGCCAGGTCTCGGCCTTATCAGTATTATTTCAACGGTCACTTGCTTCGCATTCTTTGGTCCGAAACTTTATGCAGTGGGTGACGTGTCTTAACCACTTGAGCCCCGGACCATTATGCTGCCTAAGGACCAGAGGTCTTTTTCCAATTTGGCACTGCGTCGCTTTAACTGCTAATTGCGCAGTCATGCAATGCTGTACCCAAACGAAATTTGCGTCCTTTTCTTCCCACAAATAGAGCTTTCTTTTGATGGTATTTGATCACCTCTGCGGTTTTTATTTTTTGCGCTATAAATGGAAAAAGACCGAAAATTTTGAAAAAAAATGATATTTTCTACTTTTTGTTATAAAAAAAATCCAATAAACTCAATTTTAGTCATACATTTAGGCCAAAATGTATTCGGCCACATGTTTTTGGTAAAAAAAATGTCAATAAGCGTATATTTATTGGTTTGCGCAAAAGTTATAGCGTCTACAAACTAGGGTACATTTTCTGTAATTTACACAGCTTTTAGTTTGACTGCCTATGTCATTTCTTGAGGTGCTAAAATGGCAGGGCAGTACAAAACCCCCCCAAATGACCCCATTGTGGAAAGTAGACACCCCAAGGAAATTGCTGAGAGGCATGTTGAACCCATTGAATATTTATTTTTTTTGTCCCAAGTGATTGAATAATGACAAAAAAAAAAAAAAATATTTACAAAAAGTTGTCACTAAATGATATATTGCTCACACAGACCATGGGCCTATGTGGAATTGCACCCCAAAATACATTCTGCTGCTTCTCCTGAATATGGGGATACCACATGTGTGGGACTTTTTGGGAGCCTAGCCGCGTACGGGGCCCCGAAATCCAATCACCGCCTTCAGGATTTCTAAGGGCGTAAATTTATGATTTCACTCTTTACTGCCTATCACAGTTTCGGAGGCCATGGAATGCCCAGGTGGCACAAAACCCCCCCAAATGACCCCATTTTGGAAAGTAGACACCCCAAGCTATTTCCAGAGAGGCATATTGAGTCCATGGAATATTTTATATTTTGACACAAGTTGCGGGAAAGTGACACATTTTTTTTTTTTTTTTTGCACAAAGTTGTCACTAAATGATATATTGCTCACACAGGCCATGGGCATATGTGGAATTGCACCCCAAAATACATTTAGCTACTTCTCCTGAGTACGGGGATACCACATGTGTGGGGCTTTTTGGGAGCCTAGCCGTGTACGGGACCCCGAAAACCAATCACCGCCTTCAGGATTTCTAAGGGTGAAAATTTTTGATTTCACTCTTCACTGCCTATCACAGTTTCGGAGGCCATGGAATGCCCAGGTGGCACAAAACCCCCCCAAATGACCCCATTTTGGAAAGTAGACACCCCAAGCTATTTGCTGAGAGGCATGGTGAGTATTTTGCAGCTCTCATTTGTTTTTGAAAATGAAGAAAGACAAGAAAAAACTTTTTTTTTTTTCTTTTTTCAATTTTCAAAACTTTGTGACAAAAAGTGAGGTCTGCAAAATACTCACTATACCTCTCATCAAATAGCTTGGGGTGTCTACTTTCCAAAATGGGGTCATTTGGGGGGGGTTTGTGCCACCTGGGCATTCCATGGTCTCCGAAACTGTGATAAGCAGTGAAGAGAGAAATCAAAAATTCACGCCCTTAGAAAGCCTGAAGGCGGTGCTTGGTTTTCGGGGTTCCGTACGCGGCTAGGCTCCCAAAAAGTCTCACACATGTGGTATCCCCGTACTCAGGAGAAGCAGCAGAATGTATTTTGGGGTATAATTTCACATATTCCCATAGCATGTTTGAGCAATATATCATTTAGTGACAATTTTGTGCAAAAAAAAAAAAAAAATTGTCTCTTTCCCGCAACTTGTGTCGCAATATAAAATATTCCATGGACTCGACATGCCTCTCAGCAAATAGCTTGGGGTGTCTACTTTCCAAAATGGGGTCATTTGGGGGGGTTTTGAACTGTCCTGGCATTTTATGCACAACATTTAGAAGCTTATGTCACACATCACCCACTCTTCTAACCACTTGAAGACAAAGCCCTTTCTGACACTTATTGTTTACATGAAAAAGTTTTTTTTTTTTGCAAGAAAATTACTTTGAACCCCCAAACATTATATATTTTTTTAAAGCAAATGCCCTACAGATTAAAATGGTGGGTGTTTCATTTTTTTTTTTCACACAGTATTTGCGCAGCGATTTTTCAAACGCATTTTTTGGGGAAAAAACACACTTTTTTAAATTTTAATGCACTAAAACACACTATATTGCCCAAATGTTTGATGAAATAAAAAAGATGATCTTAGGCCGAGTACATGGATACCAAACATGACATGCTTTACAATTGCGCACAAACGTGCAGTGGCAACAAAATAAATACATCTTTAAAAGCCTTTAAAAGCCTTTACAGGTTACCACTTTAGATTTACAGAGGAGGTCTACTGCAAAAATTACTGCCCTCGATCTAACCTTCGCGGTGATACCTCACATGCATGGTGCAATTGCTGTTTACATTTGACGCCAGACCGCCGCTTGCGTTCGCCTTAGTGCGAGAGCAGGGGGCGACAGGGGTGCTTTTTTTTTTTTTTTTTTTTTTTTTTCTTTATTATTTTTTTGCTTTTTTATCTTATTTTTAAACTGTTCCTTTCATTTTTATTTTTTTTTAATCATTTTTATTGTTATCTCGGGGAATGTAAATATCCCCTATGATAGCAATAGGTAGTGACAGGTACTCTTTTTTTGAAAAAATTGGGGTCTATTAGACCCTAGATCTCTCCTCTGCCCTCAAAGCATCTGACCACACCAAGATCGGTGTGATAAAATTCTTCCCCAATTTCCCAATGGCGCTATTTACATCCAGCGAAATCTAAGTCATAAAATGCTCGTAGCTTCCGGTTTCTTAGGCCATAGATGTTTGGAGCCACTCTGGTCTCTGATCAGCTCTATGGTCAGCTGGCTGAATCACCGGCTGCATTCTCAGGTTCCCTGTTGAGACAGGAGAGCCAGAGAAAAACACGGAAGACGGTGGGGGGGGGGGGGGCATTCCCTCCCACGGCTTGTAAAAGCAGTCTAGAGGCTAATTAGCCGCTAGGATTGCTTTTACATGAAAGCCGACCGCTGGCTGAAAAGAATGATACCAAGATGATACCTAAACCTGCAGGCATCATTCTGGTATAACCACTCAAAGTTGTGAATGGCGTACCTGAAGACAAAAAAATGGTTAACAATAAAGCACAGTAAACGGTAAAGTATAAAAAATTGCATACCTGAAAAGCAAACATGATAAAGCATAATAACAATAAAACATTGCAGAATAGAATACAGTAAAAAAGAGCAGAACAATAGAGAGAATAGAGAGAGAGAGAACAATAAAACGACAACTATTTTTTTTTATTTTATATATATATATATATATTTTTTTTTTTTTACACTTTTTTTGTAACTAACTTTTATAACTGTAACCGGTTCCAGGTTCGGGTCTCTCAAAATGCGATGGCATCTTGGGAGACCCTGTGAAAGTGTGCCTAGTCTGTGCAATGCTGTACCCTACGCTAATACTCAACTAGTGTATGGTAGCGTTCAAAACATTCACCAATGCAAAGACCAGGATTGTCAGGACAGGAGGGACAATAATAGCGGGTGTCACGCCTATATCCGCGCTAGCTGCAGACACAATATCTTTTTTGGGGGCGTTCGCTGGGTAGGGGTGCTCGGGAGGACATAAAGAAAATGCCTCTCATGCAGCCGACTGCATTTGGTTGGGGATGTGAATGGGGGAAGTACGGGCGCTGCAGAAGCGGTGGGTTCCCAATTAGGATTGGCGAATGCAGTAGGAAGGGCACTATGGGCACGACGGGCCTGTGTTTGTCTTTCTGGTGGCAGCGGGACACTACTTGTGCTTGCCACCTCACCAGCTTGAACTGCACTTATGGGACTCGCCACGTCACCAAGTGTTACTGCAGTGCTGGTTTGACTACGACCGGGGTGTACTAGGCCGCTGGCGCTTGCCAGTTCACCAAAACGCTACCAAAAAATCTGTTAGCGATCGCAGGGATCAGGCCTGACTCTGCGAACGCTGCAGTTATGCGTTTTAGTCTTTTGTAAGTGATAGTGATCGATCGATACTGCACTTGGGTGGGCTGGGCTGGGCCGGGCGGAGGGGCAAAACGCAGGTGCTAGCAGGTATCTGGGCTGATCCCACTAACACTGCGTTTGTGAGAACCCTAAATTGCTGGGGATGCTAGTATAGATCTGATCGGATCAGATATTGATCCGTTCAGATACTATACCACTAAGGGTGGTGTACGGTGCGTGCGTGGGTGTTAGCGGTACTGGCGCTAACCTGACGCTGCCTGGGGCTGGTGCTTGCCAGTTCACCAAAATACTACCAAAAAAACTGTTAGCGATCGCAGGGATCAGGCCTGACTCTGTGAACGCTGCAGTTATGCATTTAGTGTTTTGTAAGTGTCAGTGATCGATCGATACTGCACTTGGGTGGGCTGGGCCGGGCGGAGGGGCAAAACGCAGGTGCTAGCAGGTATCTGGGCTGATTCCGCTAACACTGCGTTTTTGGGAACCCTAAACTGCTGGGGACACTAGTATAGATCTGATCGGATCAGATATTGATCCGTTCAGATACTATACCACTAAGGGAGGCGTATGCTGCGTGCGTGGGTGTTAGCGGTACTGGCGCTAACCTGACCCTGCCTGGGGCTGGTGCTTGCCAGTTCACCAAAATACTACCAAAAAAACTGTTAGCGATCGCAGGGATCAGGCCTGACTCTGCGAACGCTGCAGTTATGCGTTTAGTCTTTTGTAAGTGACAGTGATCGATCGATACTGCACTTGGGTGGGCTGGGCTGGGCCGGGCGGAGGGGCAAAACGCAGGTGCTAGCAGGTATCTGGGCTGATCCCGCTAACACTGCGTTTTTGGGAACCCTAAACTGCTGGGGACGCTAGTATAGATCTGATCGGATCAGATATTGATGCGTTCAGATACTATACCACTAAGGGAGGTGTATGCTGCGTGCGTGGGTGTTAGCGGTACTGGCGCTAATCTGACGCTGCCTGGGGCGACGCATATCACCGCCGGGCGATCAGGGGGCTAAACCTTTATTCGGTAATAAACGGCGGGTGCCCTGACACTATAAAAAATAAACAAACTAACCAGCGTCAACCGTAACGGTTATACGGTGATCAGTGGTGAAAGGGTTAACTAGGGGGCAATCAAGGGGTTAAAACATTTATTCGGTAGTATATGGGGGTCCCTGACGCTATAAAACGCTGATGGCGAACCTAAATATTTATGTCCCTAACTAGCGTCACCAGCGACACTAATACAGCGATCAGAAAAATGATCGCTTAGTGACACTGGTGACAGGGGGTGATCAAGGGGTTAAAACTTTATTAGGGGGGGTTAGGGGGGTACCCTAGACCTAAAGGGGGGTAATACTCACTGTCCCAACACTAACTGTCACAAACTGACACTATGCAGTAATCAGAAAAAAAAAAACTGCTGGTGTCAGTTTGTGACAGGGGGGGGGGGGTGATTGGGGGGGGGATCGGGGTGTTTTGTGTGCCTGGCATGTTCTACTGTGTGTGTGTGTGTGTTGGTGCACTCACATTGATGTCTTCTCTCCTCGGGCCGGAACGGAAAATACCGAGCCGAGGAGAGATGACATCATTTCCTTTGCTGCTGTTTAGCATACAGCAGCAAAGGAATGATTCGATTGGCCGGCGGCGATCGCGAGGGGGGGGCCACGAACGGATGGTCTCCCCCTCACCACCGATCGCCGGGGCACAAAGGACGACCGCCTCGGGCCCCGGGGGGGGGGTCCGATCGGACCACCCACCCGCGGAAGGCAAATCACGTACACTGTACGTGATTTTGCCTGTCCGTGCCACTTTGCCGACGTACATCGGCGTGAGGCGGTCGTCAAGTGGTTAATCCTCCGGTTAAGGCGCCCCTAAACTTTGGTTCTGTCTGTGTTACAGAAACAGCCTTTTGAACCAATACCTCAGATTCCTTTGGTCTTGTTGACAAGGAAGTTAATTTTTCTGGTAGCCAACTCTTCTGCTAGAAGTGTGTCCCCTGATGTTCGAGAAAGAAAATAGGATTTTTTATAACAGCTTACCTGTAAAATCCTTTTCTTTCGATGGACATCACGGGACACAGAGGTCCCGCCCCTCTTCTAATACACTTATATTGCTTTGCTACAAAACTGAGGTATCCCTGTGAGGGGAGGGATTATATAGGGGGTTGAACTTCCTGGTTAGGGTGTGCCAGTGTCCAATCACCTAGTGATACCTATATAACCCATCAGTTATTACTGAGGCTCTGTGTCCCGTGATGTCCATCGAAAGAAAAGGATTTTACAGGTAAGCTGTTATTAAAAATCCTATTTTTATTCAGTGCTGGCATTATTTCATTTTTATTAAAATATGGTTGTAGAAAAAGTAAAATAACACACCCCTTTTGTTAGTCAATTAGGCTGCAGCTTTAATTCCTGTCTGAGAAAATTGCTATCATGCACTGAGTCAGATTACATGGTTGGCCACCCCTAATGAGATCATATTTGGCTCGTTCTCCTGCCATCCCTCTTGTGTAGCCACGAGTACAGCTAAGCTGTATTAGAAAGGAAGGTGCCAGCAGGGGGAAGCGCTGAGAGGATTCTCTTATTCCTTCTCTAAACTTCACACAACCATGTATTAGTCAAAGAATACACAATGTATCTGAAAGAGAAATTGGTACGCAAAGCAACCTCAGCAAGCCATGTCTGTTTTTTCTCTATATTATTTGGTTCTTTTGGTGACATGTTTTTATTTATTTCACTGTATGTTTTAGTTTTTATGGATGTATGGGTTTAATTTAATATTTCCTCATCATTTTCTTGAAATGTAACACTATATTTAAAAAAACAAAACAAAACCTGGCATTTCAACATGAAGCTGTGAGCCTCACTGATGATGAGCCATTAAATTGTGAATGTAGCTATTCTGCTGACATTTTGTGAGGTTTTTTTTCTGTAAATGAAGGCAGATGTAAATATATTCTGCCTATTTACTTGCTGAATGTGCAGACATCTGTCATGCGTTTTGAGTAAAAAGTAAACCCCATCACTCCTGAGGAATTTGAAGCACGTTTCCAGAAGCTTTTCAATGCTTGACACCAGATTTCTATGTCATCCTATTGTGCCCGTTTATATGCTGTTGCTAAGACCCTTCACACTGGGGCCGCCCGTGCGTTTGCGGTAAAGCGTCGCTCGTTATAGCGGTGTTTTACCGCTGTTTAAGCAGTGCTTTTTGACCGCTAGCAGGAGCGCTTTTAACCCCCACCCACTGAAATCATTGATGGGGCACTATTTCTCTCACTAAAACCAATGATGGGACATTTTCTACTCCAACTGGCCATAGTCTGGATGCAGGGTCCTGGGTTTAGTAACACTTTAATGTCAGTCAAGGCACCACCAAAAGAGTCACTAAATCCACATCATAAAAACGCTATCAATAAATGGCATGTTACTTGCTGTTAATACTCAGTCACTATGAGATTTGTTTTCTGTATGCTGCAAGAAACCTGGTTGATCCTGCTGTTCTCTATTTTCACCTTCTGTCCATGTCCCCAAGTCAGCTAGGGATTTTGTAGCTGTGGTGGCAACTCTGCACATGCTCATTTTCAGTGAGTTCTATGCTGAGCATTTCCTCCCTATTACATATGAGCAGCCTATGTCACTATTGAGTCAAACATGTGGGCGTATACACAGTGGTAAATGACAGCCCACTCCCTCCCTGCTCCATGGTCACTAACCAGCTAAACACAATGGGTTATACATGTAGATTAATTGTGGCTTCACCTCCCTCTTATTCAAAGACACAGGCTGGAGGAGCGTGACACAGCCTGTGACTGGCAGAAATCCACCCACACCATGTTATTTCCACAAAATATAATAGAGATTTGATTTCAAATATATAATTGTTTGCCAATTTAATACAGTTTGTTGATATTTATCTATTTTTTTACTCTGTATTTCAAATGCTGTTTTTTTTTTTTTGAACATGTGACCAGCAGCAGAGGACTAGGAGCTCCTCCTGCTTATGTTCTCCTCCAGACAGGCTGGGAAATATCTGGGTCATATGACAGCTGTACTGTATATTACAAAGGATTTTTTAATTAAAATAATTAGGACCATCATCCATATTCAGAAATAGAAGGGACAATGTAAATTAAACAGTGTGTGTTTAGTATGATTTTAACAGCTAAGTTCAGCCTGGCCTATAGCAGAACTAGAGTGATAGGCTGGAGAGGGCCAAATGATATGAGATGATGTTCCATTTTGTTTAGTCCTAGGGCACAATGAAGGCCAGACCTTTGACAGTGTGGTAAAACCCTGCTGTCATGCCACTTATGATTCCAATTAAAACCAGGTTAATATTTTTGAGTGCAATTGAAGTCAACTCCATAGTGCAGCAATCACTAAACAAACATTAAACACAAGCTAGTGATAAATTATCTCCCTAATGCATTTGGCATAGAGAGGAAGTATGGGTTAACATCTGTAAAATGACAGAGGTTTATTGGTTTATTTTTCAAGGAAAACTAAAGCCCAAGGGTGCTCTGGTTTTCAAGAGTAGTTTAGAAGTGAAACAAAAACAAAACCATAGTCAATGGCTTAAAGAACCAAGATGATGTAAGAATGGGACATTGGGACAAATTATGCTTTGTCTAGTTTGAAATAGATTGGTTTTGTGCTTTGGGAGCGAGCTAGAAGAACTATTTTGTGAAAGCAGAGTTAAACATATTTGTGTAGACATTAAAAAAAACATATTCTGTATATACTGTATATCATCAGACATTTTGTCATTTCAGTTTCTTATGACCTGTATCTGCATTCTGGGGTAATGCACATGGATAAATAAAGGTTTTAATACCTTTCAGCTTCTCTCCTGGGGCTGATGTGAGCTTGGTATTGTGTGATCAATCACAAAGCAATTAAACATTATTGACAAAATCCATAACCTACAGAAATATATGTTAACAGCAGAAAATTGCGATAAAGATGAAATTGAACTTTTAAATTTTTATGAAAATATATTAAACGATTTACATTTGACAGAACAGGACTACAAAATCTGGTAATTAAACTGAACCTGTGAAGATACAGTGCCTTGAAAAAGTATTCATACTCCTTGAAATTCTCCACGTTTTGTCATGTTACAACCAAAAATGTAAATGTAGTTTATTGGGATTTTATGTAATAGACCAACACAAAGTGGCACATAATTGTGAAGTGGAATGAAAATTATAAATGGTTTTCAATTTTTTTTTTTTTTTTTTTTTACAAATATCTGAAAAGTGTGGCGTGCATTTGTATTCAGCCCCCTTTACTCTAATACCCCTAACTAAAAAAAAAAAGTGCAACCAATTGCCTTCAGAAGTCACCTAATTTGTAAATAGATTTCACCTGTGTGTAACTTAATCTCAGTATAAATACAGTTGATCTGTGAAGCCCTCATTGGTTTGTTAGAGAACCTTAGTGAACAAACGGCATCATGAAGGTCAAGGAACACACCAGACAGGTCAGGGATAAAGTTGTGGAAAAGTTTAAAGCCAGGTTAGGTTATAAAAAAATATCCCAAGCTTTGAACATCTCATGGAACACTGTTCAATCCATCATTCGAAAATGGAAAGCGTATGCAAACCTACCAAGACATGACCATCCACATAAACTGACAGGTAGGGGTAAGGAGAGAATTAATCAGAGAAGCAGCCAAGATGGTAATTCTGGAGGAGCTGCAGAGATCCACAGCTCAGACGGGAGAATCTGTCCACAGGACAACTATAAGTCGTGCACTCCACAAATCTGGCCTTTATGGAAGAGGGGCAAGAAGAAAGCCATTGTTGAAAGCCATAAGAAGTCCAGTTGGCAGTTTACGAAAAACCATGTGGGGTACACAGCAAACGTGGACGAAGGTGCTCTGGTCAGATGAGACCAAAATTTAACTTTTTGGCCTAAAAGCAAAACTCTGTGTGGCGGAAGACTAACACTGCACATCACCCTGAACACAACATGGTGGTGGCAGCATCATGTTTTGGGGATGCTTTTCTTCAGCAGGGATAGGGAATCTGGTCAGAGTTGCTTTTCAAGATGGATGGATCCAAGTACAGGGCAATCTTAGAAGAAAACCTGTAAGAGTCAAACCTGCAAAAGACTTGAGACCGGTGCGAAGGTTCACCTTCCAGCAAGACAACGACCCTAAACATACAGCCAGAGCTACAATGGAATGGTTTAGATCAAAGCATATTCATGTATTAGAATGGCCCAGTCAAAGTCTAGACTGAAATCCAATTGAGAATTTGTGGCAAGACTTGAAAATTGCTGTTCAGATGCTCTCCATCCAATCTGACAGAGCTTGAGCAATTTTGGAAAGACGAATGGGCCAAAATGTCACTCTAGATGTGCAAAGCTGGTAGAGACATACCTAAAAGGACTTGCAGCTGTAATTGTAGCGAAAGGTGGTAAAACAAAGTATTGACTCGAGGGGGCTTAATACAAATGCACGCCACACTTTTCACATATTTATTTGTAAAAAAGATTTGAAAACCATTTATCATTTTCCTTCCACTTGACAATTATGTGCCACTTTCTGTTGGTCTATCACATACAATCTCAATAAAATACATTTGTTTTTGGTTGTAACATGACAAAATGTGGAAAATTTCAAGGGGTATGAATACTTTTTCAAGGTACTGTGGAAATATGAAGGGTGCAATTTTCTTTATAAGGAATGTGAATATTTTTTAAGTAAGAAAAACGGTGAAGGAAATTTTATTTTTTTTACTCAAATGGTAGTACATGATTGGATGTTAAATATATGTCAAGCTTAGGTTGATATCTGTAATTCTTTTTTCCCCACTTAATTTTCCATTCACTCCAATAAAGGTTTGACTTTAGGGTCTGTCCCAAAGGAAGAGCCACAAATGTCAAATCGACCATAGCAGTGCCTGGTACGCATCTTGAGTTACTGTATGTATCATACGGTAGAACTGATTGGAGCAATAGAAGCACACACATTTCAAATATATTCACACAGGCTTGAGCAGTAAAACAAATACAGGTAAAACTGATTAAAGCAAAGCTTCTATGGCAAACCAGCCAAGGTCAGCACTTAGTGGACAAAGGAAGTGGCTAGCACCAGAGAATAATAAACCCTATTCCTCTCTGTGTATGGAAATATATATGGGGGCAGCGTTGACTAATTTTAACAAAAATACATACCATTAATCAGTGAAAAGACTTCAATGAAAAATTTAAATATTTATATAGAACGAAATTCACAAGAAAAGACGTAAATTTGAAAGAATATTACACAAATAAGAGACAAATCAATAGTCTATATATTAATGTAGATCAGGGGTGTCTAAACTTTTTTCAAAATGGGCAAGATTTGATGAACTGAACATGCGTGAGGGCCGACCATTTTACCTGACATTCTTTGAAACATTAAAATTAAATGCAAATTAATACACTGCCCAACAAGAGTCCTCTTGCCTTTTTGGCTGTGTGTGGTGAAGAGTCTAAGGATGAGCTAGGGCGTGTTATTTGTGTGTGTGTGTATAGGAAGGCCAGTATGGTTTCCTGAGATTATGGGAGGAGCCCGGGGGTATATAAGCAGACCACCCACAGTGGTCTTTTGTTGGTTCCAGTACGAGGTACTACATCACCAGGCTGACTCTGCCAGCTCACTACCTGTTCGTGAGTCTGTGTATTCGAAATCCAGGGTGTTGGAGCTCCCCTTTTGTAGGTTTTGGCCGATCGTTCCGTGCTCTCCGTCGCAGGTAGGACTCTTTTTAAAACCTTTCTCCTACACCCCAACGAACTGTTGTCTGTCATCTTCCCCATTCGTAAAACTGCCATTACCGCATGTCATGGGTTCCTCTGCCTTATCCCCACCACTTTCTAGACTTATCTAGACCGTATCATTTGCATGTATCCGTACCTAGTCGGTTTCTGAAATTGCCACCACCCATTTATAGATATTCTACACCCTATTCGAGTCCAGTCGCACCGACGATGTAATGACTTGTGTCAGCCTCATCCATACACTACTCAGGCCGATTCGTATCAAGTCGCGTCGGCGCCACAAACGATTCAAATCCACGCCATGCACTCGCATTTAGCCCATTCCAAATTTAGTCGCATCGGTGGCACAACGATTTGGATCCTCGGCTCTACATACCACACCATTCACTCACTCTTCAGCCCGATCTAAATCTAGTCGCATCGGCGGTACAACGCGGCGGCACAATGATTTGGATCCTTGGCTCCATATACAACACCATTCACTTGCTCTACAGCACGATCGGCATAAAGTCGCATCGGCGGTACAACGCAGTGGCTCAGTGATTTGGCTCCACATACCAAAGCATTCACTCATTCTCCAGACTGATCTGAATCTAGTCTTATTGGCGGTACAACGATTCAGATCCTCAGCTTTACATTCCACAATTCAGGCACACAGCATACACTTTATCTATTCGTAAGTTTGTTGCGGTCTGTCATTCCTACATACTCAAATTCTGCTATCTTTGTTTTTCGCCTTTCTCATTAAGGCTGCTTACTTGCAATCATTGCAAGCACATCTCTAGTGGCACTCAATTCGGCCATTCATCGTCTCCAGTGGCAAATCGGCCATTCATCGTTTTCTCTGTCATTTTCCCTTTAGGTAAGTTGAGTTCAAGTTGGTCCAACCTGCACCAGGTTTGGACAGTATTTCCTCAGGAAAAAAAAAAAACACACACTGACAATAGGGCTCGCACCTTCACCAAAGGGCCAGCTAATCCCCAAACAACTCTTCGCAACCCGTTTTTTAAATCAAACTCCTATGTCGCCTTACTACAGGTTCCCGGTCAACCCAGTTCTCGACCCCCCCCCCCCCAACCAGGACTTCGCAAGCTAGGGCAACGAGTCAGGGTGTAGTACAAGGCATCTTCCCTTGCAATTTTCCTTAAGCACCCTTTCACAAAATATTTACTTCACATACATGATACATGAGTTTCTCAGCAGGTGTTAGTAACTGTCACGTATTCTGTGCATGATACTCTGTTTTTGAAGGGCGATCCTTCACCTACGCAGACAAGGTCGCTTAACATCAAGCTTGCTGGCAGTGCAAGCGTTAGCAGGCCGAACATACATCAATAAACTACAGATCGCAACATTCCTACTTAGAAATACCAGACCGCAGCTCCCCACCTCAATACTCCCTGGGGCTTTGGTTCACAGGTTTGTGCCGAGCACAGACTGGCACCCAAGCTATTGGTTACCTGGCTGGTCACCACCTGGCTCACCTCGGTTGCCACGCACTCTTTCGAGTTTTATAAGTTTCCACTCAACAGCGTTCGTACGCAAATCTGCTTCTTCACTACGTCTGTTGTTCCTTTTCCTGTCCTCGTTTTTCCTCCTTTTTCAATCTTTACCTACGCAACGCATCTGTCCCCTCCTGCATTTTCAACTTATCTTTAAACATATGCATTTCCCCTCTACTTGTCTTTAGCTGAAGCCATGTCGCAGGACGACAGCGAAGACTTCGCCTCTGCCCCTCCATAACCCTCTGTGGCGGCACTCCGTCTCCCAGAGCTTGGACCATCCCCAAGCTCACAGCAGAGCTGCAGTGCAGGGGTATTTCCTACCCTGCCACAGCCAGGAAAGCCAAGCTTTTTAGGCTGCTATTCCCACCACCAGCAGCAGCCCAACTTGTCGTCTCAGTGGTCCTTAAAGCTAAAGACCCTAGGCTTAACCCGCAAGCTCATTGTCCCTAAGTTTGTGCTAGCCTCCAGGATGGTCAGAGACATCCTTTGCATGGCCAACTCCAGCAGGAGGAAAGAGCTGGACTTGTACCCACATGCAGTGGTGGATTTGGGTGGATATGACTACCACCGGTCATTCTCAGCTAAAGCAGCAGCTAGACTCTCAGTTCCAGATTACCACCAACTGGAGTACCATCGATACAGAGCTATTCTGCTGCCACTTTGCGGGCCTATGCTCCCCACTTTGTGCTAACTGCCAGTCTAACACCCATACCGCAAACTGATGCTCAGAGGTAGATGGGAGACGCCTCCCCAACTATCCCCCACCTCTAGTGCCGCTCAAACCTTGTCGGCTTTCACACAGCCATCCCAGATGAACAAGTTAGGATAACCGATCCGGTCAGTGGGGTGGCGCGGCAATCTGCAGCAATTTCAATTACGAGACTTACAACTACACTCACTGTAAGCTCCTTCACGTTTGCCTCTCATGCCATAAAGCACATCCCAAAGTCACGTGCGGCATTAAGCAGCTAAATACATCATGACTAGCATGTCGGGTGGCTCGGGTTTTACCTATTCTCCCACCCGACTCCCTCCCTGGCCACCTTCCTCGTGCAGGGATTCACCTCAGGATTCCACACCGGCCTCATCATGCTGCCCCACATGACCCCCGAATGCAAGAACCTACTCTCAGCTGCCACCGATGAGTCAGCCATCGGCATCTTGTTACAAACCGAACTGGACCGAGGGTACATGATCGGCCCCTTTTCCAAGTCACTTTTCACCGTCTGGAGAGTCAACCCTATTGGACTTGTCAAGGGCATGTTTTCTAATAAAATTTGTTTGAATTGCCTAATACCCTCAGAAGAATTTTCCTTTAAGCATTCGTCAGTCGACCTAGCCATTCCCAGCATAGGAGTAGGCGCTTGGCTGTCCAAAGCAGACATCTCCGACGCTTTCAAATTACTGCCCATCGAGCCATCCCTCTGGCGGTGGCATGAAATCAAGTGGAAAGGCTTGTATTATTTTGCCACCAAATTGACAGTTGGCTCTATAAGCAGCCCGTGGCTGTTCGATACTTTTGCCCAGTCCCTTTCTTGAATCCTGTCGCATCAGGCACATTGCCAGAAAGTAATCCACTATCTCGATGACTTCCTGCTCATCGAAAAACCCGGTGAGCCCCCCAGTAGATTTGTACAGCTTAAGAGGGGTATTTGGTAATCTTAATGTGCCCATAGCAGAAAATAAAATGGAAGGCCCAGCACAGGTCATCACCTTCTTTGGTGTCACGCTTGACACACTGTCCATGCAGGCCAGCCTGCCTCCCGACAAGTTGACCCGCAGCCGGTCGGTCATTCACACCTTTACCCTTACTCGAGGGTGCACCAAGAGACTACAATCTTTGCTTGGCATGCTTAATTTCGCCATGAGGATCATCCCTCAGGGGTGGTCCTTCATCTCGCACCTCTTAGTTTTCCTCTCACAGGCGCAAGATCCCGACCAAATTCTTAGGCTAGACACAGCAGCAATAGCAGATTTGTCAATGTGGGACGAATTTCTCACCAACTGAAATGGCATATCAATGTTCACTCCGTCAGCATCTTCTTCACCTCAGGTAGTCATGGACGCTGCAGCCTCTACATGCTTCGTGGCAATTTTTGGCCATCATTGGTTGCAGAGCCATGGCCACCTGATCCTCGGATTCAGTCAGTCCTCCTCATTATTCAAACTCTACCCCATTGTGGCAGCAGCTCAAGTCTGCAGCAGCACCTGGGCAGGGCAAATGGTGACATTTGCCACAGTCCATCAGGCCACAGCCGATATCATAAATAAAGGCAGGTCCAAATCGCTAGCCATCATGTCCTTTCTGCGCAGGCTGGTCCAACTATCCCTGCAGCATCTGCAACTGCAATGTCTAGGCTGACGCACTATCCCACTTTAACTTTGCGTCGTTCTTTTCGCAGGAACCTGGAGCTGACCCGACCACATCTCTTATCCCACCTTAGTCACAGCTGACGCTGGATTAAAGCAACACCTGCATGATGCGACCCGCCTTATAAATCAGTCATTATCCCGCAACACCCTGAAAGGCTACTGTACTGCCTGCAATTCCTACGACAGGTTCCTAGCCTCAAACCCCGGGGCGGTGTCGGAGATCTCAAACACATCCTGCCTTTCATATCATACTGCCACACGCAGCTGGCTCTATCACATAATATCATCAGACTCTACTTAGCTGGCATCCAGAAGTTCATCTCTTCACAGTACCCTACCAAGCCATCCTTGTTCACAGCCCATGCAGTCAAAACCATCCTACGCGGTATCCGCAGGCAGCAGCCCCAAACCAGTAGCAAGTGCCTACCCGTCACTAGCGCCATCTTCAGAGACATGTCTACCATCCTGTCACGTTCCCCCTTCGGGTTACTGCCCAGCCTGGACATTTAAGCAGCCATCTACCTGCCCTTCTATGGCTTCTTACGTCCGAGCGAGTTCACCGGCCCCAACTGTCAGGTACTACGCAGACGCCATCAGAATCACTTCATCCTGCACCCCGTAGTGTCCAAAAACGCAACAGTCTGGTCCTTGGGTAGATATCAAGCTATTCCAGACTCAACCTCTGGTGCCCAGTGGCAATTCCAGACCAGTTTGTATCTCATCTGCCCGACCTATCAGAGTCTAGCCCATTGCTACCTTTCCTTACCAACCCTGTGAGTGGTAGCCAGTTTACCAGACACATTAGGATCCTCTTGCTTAACTTGGCCCTTGACCCCGACCGATTTATCTGGACATTCCTTCCGGATTAGAGCAGCATCAGAAGCATCACAACATGGGGTACCGGACCATGTCA
This sequence comes from Lithobates septentrionalis, assembly GCA_037952835.1. NCBI lineage: Eukaryota > Metazoa > Chordata > Amphibia > Anura > Ranidae > Lithobates > Lithobates septentrionalis. Next base: position 864,826 of record JBBDGP010000451.1, read on the forward strand.
TCAAGAAGATGGGCAGGTGTAAATCTGCTTGCTTTGCCTGATACATTCCGAATCCGCAAGCAGAAATGTTGCAAGCCTTCAGCAAGCTTGCCCAGTAGTACGTTACCAGCTCAATTAAATAATTACCTCCTTATCCAAGTGTTTTGCCCCCATTCTATTGGTATACCGTTCAGCAGACCAGGGCACACTTCAGGTCTACTTTATGTTCTTAGTCTTGTGGCGTGTTTATGTGGTTCACATGTCTCGGTCATAGGGCTCCGACTATAAATAGGAATGCCAGTATGGAGGCCTGAAATTGTGGGAGGAGCCTGGGGGGTATTTAAGCAAACCACAGTGGTCTTTTGTCGGTTCCATTGTGCGGTACCCACCCACCCATTCCCCTTCTCGGGGCACTTCTCTTGAAAACACTTTATCTACAACCATCCACTCACTTATCTTGGGTATGCCCCTTCTCTTGGCATACCGTCCAGCAGACCAGAGCACACTTCAGGTCTACTTTGTTAGTCTTGTCGCATGTTTATGTGGTTCACATCTCTCCGGTCATAAGGCTCTGACCATAAATATAATATATATAATTTTGTGGCCCCCAATGAATCCCCAAGCGCCGCTCAGGACTAAGGATGAGCTTGGGCGTGTTATTTGTATATATGGTATTTATCGGCGTATAACACGCATCTTCACTTTTTTAAGAGGGAAGTTTCAGGAAAAAAATTAAATTTTAAATAGAGAACTGTGAAGCAAAATATGGGTCAGTGCCCATCTGCAGCCTCACCATTGCCATGTATGCAGCCTCACAAGTGCCATCAATGCAGCCTGATCCATGCCCATTTGCAGCCTCGGAGGGGACAGGGAGGGGGGCGGGACGAGCGCCAACAGATTACAGAAGAATCTCCTGTTTACCCGAACAGTCATCCAATGTCAGTTCAGGAGATGGGACTTCTGTCAGAGGCCACCAAGTAAACAGGGTATTCTCCTGTATGTAATCTGACGGCACTCATCCCGCACCCTCCCGGTCCCCTCTGAGGAACGATAAATACGGTATATATCTTTTGTGGCCCCCCAATGGATTAGTTTGGGGCCACAAAAGATTTATATGTATCCAAATTACCAGTGGGGCCGTATGAAACTGGAACACGGGTCGCAATTGGCCCGCAGGCCGGACTTTGGACATGCCTGATGTATATAGTAAGTGCACCAATTCCTGAGGTAAATAAACGTGTATCTATGGTGCAAAAAAGGGATTATAGACCCTGTCCGCATATACAGCAGTGAAAAGTCCAAGAAAAATGTCCAATATTATACGCATCCACTTATTTTATATCTCCAGTTCATAGCGTTCCATGAATTAATATAAGTATTGCTTCAGTTGGCCTCTCCACCTGAGACAGGAACAAATCTCTGGAAATGCAAGAAAAGACACAACGGGGTACAAACTAAGTGCAATATTAGTGGGTATTTTATAAAGTAAAATGAAAAGACAATTGCAAACTCACAGGTAAAATCAATAAAGGCTTATCTGCAACCATATCTTTTCTTGAAGATGAGCCTTTCTTGAGTTTACCTTTTGTGAGTTTGCATTTGTCTTTTCCTTTTACTCTATTAATGTTTTTGTAATCCCAACATTTCATATTCCTGATATGTGCCTGCTGTACCATGTACTTGTATGAGAAAGTATCATGTTACCTTTTTGTATTGCTTCATTTTTGTGAACTTCCTGGTGTTCCTGCTAATCCCTCTGATTTTCTGTTAAAACTGACCACACTAAGCAGGAGAGCACACCATGGTCAGTTCTCTAGCTATGCTGGGAACTCGGTGAGCTCTCCCCCAATGATCAGACTTGTCCTGGCACGCACCTGCTGCACAGCCATTCACTGGGAAGCTGTGTGTTGCTGCTTCTCCTCCCCCCAGCTCTTATGCAGCTGAATACAGAGAGAATGTGAGCATTTAAAAAAAGGTTTAAAGGTATTTATAATTTTTTTTATTTTTATTTCTACACAAAAATGTTTTGTTTTTCATTTCTATTTTAAACTGAATGGGTTGTTTTACAAGGTAATCCTTTACAAACACTTTAAATACTCACTAATATTGCACTTAGTTGGTGCCCCCTTGTGTCTTTTCTTGTGCCACCAATTCCTGAACATATGTTCATAAATACCTCTTTAAATTTGTTTAAGATGTGTGAATTACACTTTGAAAATCAACTGTGCTAAAACCACCACCAACTGCCAAAAGTTATAAGCAGCAACAGCGCTCTTTGTAATCACCCGGATAACAGCTCTGTCAAGGAAGCGGTCCCTTTAAATGGATCCACTGACCAGATCTTCACGGTCCAGATGCATGAATATAGAGTGTGGCTGTATGGGATAGATGCTCACCAAAAGCCGAATATAACTGCCATAGCGTAGTATTTAAAATTTCTGCATACAGTGCAAAACAGATTCAAAACAAACAATAAAATTGCCGGCACTTACAAATGTGGCCACCACACATTTCATGTTGTGACGTGACATCAGCACTCTAAACTCCACCCAACGCAGTGCACCTGGGGGGGGGGGGGGGTGCAATGGTTTGTTCACAAATGGCTTTTTATTAGTGACCCTCTGTGCCCATCAGGGTGGCCTATCAGTGCCAACCAGTGCTTAAAATTTGGTGTCCATCAGTGTGGCCAATCAGTGCAGCCTATCAATGCCAATTAGTGACCATCAGTGCTGCCCATCAGGGCGGCCTAAGAGTGCTGACAATTTAGTGCCCATCAGTGCGACCTATCAGTGACCATCAGTGCTGCCGATTAGTGCCAATCAGTGCAGCCTATCAATGCCAATTAGTGACCATCAGTGCTGCCTATCAATGCCAATTAGTCACCATTAGTGCTGCCTATCAATGCCAATTAGTGACCATCAGGGCAGCCTATCAGTGCCAACCAGGGCTGACCATTTAGTGCCCATCAGTGCGGCCTATCAGTGCTGCCAATTAGTGCAGACACTGGTGGGGCACAACTAAAATCAGTCGGTTTATTAATGCCACATGCCAATCTTTTAGTAGAATAGGTAATCACCACACTACTATTTAAAATAAACTACTGGAGGTAAAATAAAAAAATTTCTGTAAAAAGCCTGCGGCTAAGCACTGTTATGTGTTCTCACACCAGAAAATAAAAAAATTGCAGCACTAGCTTGCTAATCGATAACTGGAACCCTCTATAGTATGGAAATATCAAACTTTAATATTACCACAATGCTGGTATCTGTGATATGTAACAGCACATATAATACACATCAAATTGAAAACAAGACCTAACAAATGAAACTTAGCAGGGATGGTGGAAACCCCTCTACATACAATTGCAATACAAAGTAACTTCAAGTGCAACAACTTTTTAGTTGGGAGGTTCAGACCATTATAGCACTTTGGAATTTAAATTTTTTAGATTGTTAGACTTAATTTTATGTTTTAGTTACTATTATAATGTGAAATTTTGCACTTGAAGTTAATTTTCCACTACCCCTGCTGAGTCCATTTCTTTTATGGAGCTTGCTTTGTGCACTGGTGTGCAGTCATGGTTGGAACAGAAGGGACCATCCCCAAGCTGTTCCCACAAAGTTGGGAGCATGAAATTGTCCAGAATGTCTTGGTATGCTGACACCTTAAGAGTTCACTTCACTGGAACTAAGGGGCCAAGCCCAACCCCTGAAAAACAACCCCTGCACCATAATCCACCGTCCACCAAATGATTATTTGGACCAGTGCACAAAGCAAAGTTCATAAAGACCTGGATGAGCGAGTTTGGGGTGGAGAAACTTGACTGGCCTGCACAGGGTCCTGACCTAAACCTGATAGAACACCTTTGGGAAGAATTGGAGCCAGGCCTTCTCGTCCAACATCAGTGCCTGTCCTCACA